>JBAJNP010001322.1:40238-64132 GCA_036877545.1 Yasuhikotakia modesta | reverse complement strand
TAAGTTTTTCTTCTAAGAAAAAGACCTCAGTAGTCCCATGAGTCTCATTCATTTCTCAAGCTGTGCTCAGATTTGCCATCAACCTAAAAAAATGCAAAATAACTTCAAAAAACTTTTAGCAACAAATTTTAAAACATCTGAGCAAAGCTAGTCACATTTTATATACTCTTACTGTAAGTTATGTCAGAAACTGTCTCATCTATTTTTTTTTGAGTTTAGGAAAACAATCTGAGGCATAACTGAGACCTCCATCAAGTCTCCTGAGCTATTTAAGAGCAGGCTTTGACCAACAACATCTTATGGGAGCCTTCAAGAAATCATTTTCATCTGGAACAGCTGACCTCTCTAGAGCCTTTGATTAGCATCAGACTGTTATCAGACCACACGCTCCACCAAACGCTCCTCTTTGTTTTATAGTGAAACGAAACCAGGTTCATTGAGCTTTCCAGAAGCATCTTCTACATTTGGTTTAAGCTTGACCTGAAGCGAATCCTCTGAAGAGAGCAGATGGCTCCTTTTCTGACGTGTGTGTGAGACTGCCCAGGGACCGCAGTCTGAGGTATCAACAGCACACACACACACACTGCACAGTACTCATCTCATCCACACCCACGCTCGCAACACTCCGCTCCAACGGCTGACTGATGGATGTGAGATTCAAAACGACAGAAGAGTCTCCATAGGTTTTTCTAAACCAAAAGAAGCAGAGAAAAAGGAGTAAGACAGAAACAGAGAGAGAAAAAGTATGAAATGGAGAGAATACGTTCCCAGTGTGTGCAGAATTAGCTTTGGTCTCAATCGTTGACAGATCCTGGGAGAGAAGCTAATCTAAGAAAACAGAAATGGTGTGGAAGCCCTGGAGATATCGTGTCAGGTTTACACAGAAAAACTGGTACGTTTCACCTGAGGGTCACGCGCAACACTCCAGACAGTCAGTCTCAGGCAAACAAAGCCATTTAGAGAAACTGTTTCTAACAAATTCAACATGATCAACTTAAAGTAAATTGCTTGCAACCAATAGTATTTTCATAATTTCTTGGGGAAAAAGTAGGACAGGATTTGATTGGATGTTGAAAATAAAGCCAAATGGTTCGAGTGAATGGGTTGGACGGGTAAATGACTTCAGCAGAAAAGAACATTTTTTATTATACTAGCAGGTATAGTGACAAATGATGCACAATGAGACCAAGAACGTAACTGGGTGCAATTTGTATATAATGTTAACAAGCTCCTGTATAGCTCAGTTGGTAGGACATTGTGTTAGCAGCACAAAGGTTGTGGGTTTGAATCCCAGGGCGAACATGTACTGATAAAAATGTATAAGTTAAATGTACTGTAAGTTGTATTGGATAAAAGCATCTGCCAAATGCATACATGTATACAATGTATCTTTATGCTTAATGTTAAATATGATGTCTGCATTATGGACCTGTCAGAGCATAAAGTCTAAATGCTCTGTGTTGACTACATTGAAGTTTTGTCTTCATCAGAACCCAAAGCTCACATTGAGAATAAAGCCCAACTCTTGTACCTTCTCCCCATTTTCATAAATGCACACGTCTCCAAGCCCCTTCTTCCCCCAACAGCCCTGCCATCAATCTTCACTGACATCCTATTAACTCACAACAGACACCAATACCCACAGATAGGTTTGGTTGGCCATGTCTTCCCATTTATTTATTTATTTCCTCATCGATCTGTCACAATATGTAGGATGAAACATTTAGCCATGGCTCGAAATAGCCACAGCTGTGGAAAAATTAATACATCTGCTTACATGTTATTTCTTGCGTCTGTTGTTTTACTTCACACACGGTGTTGACGCTCGTTTCAGGTTGTATCTCAGGCACGCTGTTCCTCGCATCGGTTACGATTTCAAACCAAACCACAAGGTTGACACACAAAGATAGAGACTGAGCATTGATCTGCCCAGTTTGAGGAGTCTCTGTATGTCAGTTTGGACCTTCCAGCTTCCTCTGAGGAGATATTTGCCCTGAGGAAACTCACCCAGAACCTGCCAACGTGTGCGAGAGCCACACAGTAAACCACACATCAAAATGACGAATTGTTGAAATAATAGCACTGATCAAAGAGCTCCTCCACCTTCATCGGAGCTGAGATGAAAGGCTCCCTTCAGGGGAGCGGTAAAGCTGTAAAGCTCTGGATGTCAACCTGCCCTGATGTCTGGTCGATGGGGAACCAGGATGGCAGGAACAGGTTTCAGACATGGATGTGCCGTTATCAGTTCAGCAGGCGCCGTTTCCTCAGATTGATCCATCTTAATGAGCTCATCACGCCCCTGCCGAGAGACGCCCTGATTACATCTGCACGGAAGGAGGAAGCCTGCAGAGATACTTGCTGCCCATCACGCATGTATGTCTGTGATGTAAGTAACAGTTTCTTTTACCCGCGCTGTTAAAGTGTCACTTTCATAGTAAACATGCGATGACATTAAAGAAAGACTTTTTACACAAAAACTAAAGTTTTGCCCTTATTTGCTCGCCCTCATGCCATTTCAAACCTGTATGCTGTTGTTTTTTAAGGGAAATGTGTAAAAATACACTCATGAGGTGTCAAGCTACAACAATGACAAGAAAGCACTTAACAAGCATGATGAAAGCAGACAGAGCAACTGGTGACGTATCGCAAGTCTTTCGACAGAAGAAATGATTGTATTTCACTGACAGTCTTTCACTTTTAAATCAAATATGGCGGGTGAGACGTCAATAACTTGAAACTTTATGGTTTTCAAATGTCAAACGTCAAACTTGGGCCATAGGCGGTATAATATGTGGCGGAGGAAGATTTTAAGAGAAAAGCAAGCTAAATTTCTAAAAAATGTATAAAGTCTTCTATGAACTACATTTAAGAATATATATTCCATAAAAATTTCATAAAAATACAGGCATACAGATTTGACACACTGAGGTTAAGAAAATTATGACAGAATGAAAACTTTAGATAAAATTTACATTCTGATATGTGAATGTATACACATATAATATCAACATTTTGCTATACTGTATATATAGGAATATATGCTATATAGCAACATATATACATACTGTATATCAACAGTATGTTTTTGTCTCTGTCTGTCTTTATTTGGTGCTAGTTGTAGATAAGAGCAAACAGTGATAACTTTATAGCAACACAGCATAAAAATAATAAGAACTAAACAGAAGTAGCACCATATTGATCCTGTAGATTTTGCACCTGTTTTGTATATCATCTGTAGATTAACAGGCATGTTTAATTCAGACAACTTCATTCACAACAACCATCTGTAAATAAAGATATTTTGTTAATAACAAATTACGGTGCAGCTAAAAGGTTACATTCGTTTTTCCTACTGGGTGTTAAATTGACCGTAAAAGCGCATCACAAAAACAAACTCACACAAAACAAACTCACACAGGGTTTCAGTCACACCGGTCGAGTGTGACGTCATCAGTTGTAAACAGTTATAGTCTACAGCCCTCCTGAAATTGAGAAAAATGAGGCTTCATTTAATCAATAAAGACTTGGTTGAAATAAGTCAAGCTGTATCCCACGCAACAGAAAGTATAATATGTCCACATTAGTAAGTCCTAAAAATACACGTATTATATTTGAGCCAAACCCATTAGGTCCCTCTAGAAAGCAATCTGATGGAACCTGAGTAGCTGAGAGTTTGGTTAGGAGCCTGACAGGTGCGCTACAGCTCGGGTGCGCTGATAATTGCTCTCCAGATGAGAGTGAAGCCATCCTTTAGCATCATTAATCAACTGAATACATTACAATCAAACCCGCATAATTAAGAAGCTAAATTAATTAGAGCAGAAATGGATGCACAAGTGCAAAATATTGCTTTTCCGCTTCCAGGGCCCCCGTTTCAAAGTCGTTCCTCCATTAATGAAGAAATGGAAGTCGTCAAACTTCATGACTATATTTGCCTCTGACCTGGTTTTAATGAACATGTTTATGAGGCCGCCGTGGTGCTTAAATTTGGAGTAGAATGGCAGATACGCTGATTTCAAGAGTGTCACTGGAATTATTGGTTTGACCAAAACCTGTTCACACTTTTTAAGGGCACGAGCACAAATCACTTTGAAGTGTGACATCAGAAATTTAATGCACAATACACTTACAGGGGCCGTATTGTACAAGCTTGAGTCAGTCATTGGCCTGCTCCCAAAATAACTATTGGCAATGTTAAATATCTAGCATGGCTAAATAAGTTTTCACAACAAAACAATGCTAACAACTTTTGTTTGCAAGAACGTTTTGCTAACATTTTTATGTAGGAATGTTAAACATGATATTTTGAAAATTCTCAGAATATTTCTTAGAAACTGTTTTAACATTATTCCAATTCCTTAATAATATTTAAACTTTTTTAAATTCTGTAGCGTAAATTCTGTAAAATGTTCCACTATCAGCCTAAGAATAACATTTGATATATATGTTATATATAAAAAAGCTCTACTAATGTTACAGAAGGAATGTTTATGATAACTTTTAGACACTGTTCTGAAAACATACCCTGATAGCAATTGGACACACAAGTATACTGTAATTGTGGAACGTGCTGTATTCTGTATGCATTAATTATTCAGACAGTCCATCATACGAGGAACAAAGGGGATTGGCATTGTCAGAGAGCATCAGACTTATGTCCAAGCATCAGATTGTGACCGTAAAAGGCCCCTGTGTTCAGCCCCTGTCCTCTCCTTTGATGTCCATCAGATGGCACTCATCAGGAGAAAAGGTTGCACCTCATATTCAAAAGCTGCTCTGTGTCAGCTTGTAATTGTTATTGGAGACATGAACTGTCAGGTCTGTCAGTACTGCTCAGCTTCCTGTCAGAAACAGGAAGAGGACATACGAGAGACCCTTCTTAACTTACTTTCATCTTAAATGGGAAAAAATGGCTTTGATGAAAGTATATTTGAATATATCATGAATTCCAAATAACATTCAAATTTCCATTCTTTACTTTTGTGCCTAATTTTTATGCAGGTCTCATGCAGAGCTATCATTGAGTTTTACTAGTTGTCTCAGTGACTAAGGTGATTTTAGTAGGTTTTACGACACTGTCTTTTCCGATTTTAAAGCCTTTAAAATTATACGTGGCGACACCTGTCAGCCTTGCGTAATCACACGGTTTCACTCATTCTTCCACCGACACTAAACTTGATTCATTCAGACTCTGAATACTCCAAAAAGGCATTGAGGGGTGTGAAGACCTGAGTTAAATACTAAAAACTGGTTTTCACATTTATCAGAATGGGATCTGAATTTTAATAGAAGTCTAAAGAAGTAAATCACATGTATTTAAATCTGATATGTGACATTGGGGCTGGATTCAAATAGCATTTGCATATAAATACTATCAGTGCTCAATTCTTGTACTATAAAATGTCACTTTCTTTTAACCAAAATTAGCCTTAAGTTCCAAAGTAGAATGCTAATGAGGTAAAGCTGTTAGCATGGGTAGAATGAGTTAGTATGGTATGTAAATTTGGTTTATATTTAAGTGTTTCATTATTAGTGGTTATTGCGAGGCATTCCTAAAACACACCAGCAACTACCCAGAACATCAAATAACTGTGTTGTTTTTTTTCAGGAACTGTAGTTTGGCCGTTTCTGAGTTGAGTTTTGAAGCAGCAAGCATCGGTCAAATTTGTATCCAAAAGATATTGGTCTTCATTGTAAGGTGAGCACATACTGCATGTCCACATCAAACGTTGTGTTACAGTATTTTAAAAGCATTAGCTACAATATGACACAAACTTACATTCTATAAATCCTTACAAACTGCAGAGTCACTGTTCAATAATCACCTATATAATCTAATAAGCTTTTCCTCTCACTGGTCTTTTGTTTTCTCGCCTCTGGGCTACAATATCTCCAGCTGCAATTTTATCTGTAATTATGCAGCGATTTCTGCATCTTGAGGTCATAATCATAATTATCTTTTACATATCTCATTAAATGGACCTCATTTCCACAGAACTAAGCCTCAGTGAGAGATTAGTCCTCTATTGACAATCTCATATGATGGATCAAGCATGAATTATTCACAATTCTTCTCATCTGACAAAAAACTTTTTGAATCTCCTTAAGATGTCAATGTCTTAAGCCAGTGACTTCTGAATAGGGGTTTGTGTGAACCCTGTGGGTATTTAAGCATGTTCTATGAATTATTTTAATTTGCTTTGCTAGTTTTAAAGCTTTTTGGCTGAGCTAATGCCCACTAAGATGATTTTAAGCCCCTTTTCACCGTTATGGTGGCATTTTAACCCTAAAAAATAAGAACTTGTATAATTGTACAGCAATAATAAACGCCATCCGTTAACCTTAGTTTTCATTTCAGGACAATTTGTGTCCTTAATATTGAATTTCACAACTTCTATAAACTCCCATGGCAGAAAAACCTTGGCAAACAAAAACAAGCTTAATAAAGACCTTTAATATTGTATTTCAATAGCGCTAGATTGAATACAGATTTGTTGCTTAGAATGCAGCTTGATAAAACTCCAGGTTTGTGAATTTCATCAGATCGTCCGCGCCGTCCTTGTGTGACACAGACACTTTTTCACGTTCACCGTAATATTGTACCCAGCATGAGACCATTTTCACAAGTGTGTTTTTCTGCCTGATATGTGAGTCTTTATTACCTCTAATTAGCTTTGCTTGTGCTGTGTGTCCTCCAACAGACACGTCAGATAACCCAAAGACAAACTATGCCTCCTATATCATCCAGTAAGAGACTGTGAGCAGTAATACGATGGTCTCTGGTAAACAGTGTGACCATGAGGACCCCTCTCACAACACCATCTGTCCTTTCTCTCAGAGTCTCAGAGGTCACCGTTACACTGGGAGCGCGGTGCTTGGCACTAGAGACCTCTGTATAGGACCATCAGTGTCTAATCCTGTATGGTTACGGTGTTTGAGGATTCAGGAAAGATGAATCAAATATTGTATGCGCTTGGTGAACTTGCAATATTAATTATCTATATGTAGCTATAACTGTAAAAGCATGATAATAGTATCTGATAAAAGTTTGTTTTTTTAAAAAAAACATCAACAACTTAAATTTTTTGGTTTAATTATAGTGCCGTTTTTTTAATGTAGGTTTTCTTATTATAATGCTGGTGTGTTTCGCCAGGTTCCAAGATGATTCCTTGTGTTTGGAGTCCCTACTATAAATCTAACAACTTTATTTATCTGTTTTATCCTTTGCCAAGCAAAAGGTATGAAAAGACTGATTGCTTAGAAAAGTAATAGGATTTCTCAACAAGTCTGAAGCATCATTCACTTTTTTAGTCCAGGGCAAAGTTTGAATGTTAAGGGTTAAGAGATTTATTCAAATCCCTAACCATGAGAATAAACAGGCATGATAACATATATTTTGTGCATTTAAAGCTAGAAATGTAAAACACTTGTGCTCAAAGTTAGCTCTTGAATGAAATGCTCAGAAATATTCATAAATCTGGTGATATTGGCGCATGATGAATGTTGGTCCAGCATATGTGGTCATTGAGATCTCTGTGTGATTTGGAAACACTCTATGGAATCAATGAATGTCCAAGTGTGTGTGTGTGTGTGTGTGTGTCTTGCAACAGGCTGTGAGTGTCTCTGTCCTCTCAGTACTTCAGGCTTTCCAGCTGAGATCATCTCTAATAAGCCATCTGCCACGTCATCTCGTTGTATCCCCACTACGCCATCACAATACCTCAAAATAAAAGAATCACGCCTCCTCTGACATAAATGCCAACGATGATGAAAAATACGAGACTGTAGACCGGTGGATGTCTGTTGGTGGCGTTCAGTGAATGACGCAGATGTTCACTGAGGGTTTGCGGTGAGATTCTTCTGGAAAGATTTGTTCAGTAATTAATATCCACAAGGTCAAAGGTAAAGGGATGGTATTTATCATAGGTGCAGTTGCATTGTTACATACTGATGTTATATCCATAGAAACATTGTAGATGCTGCACCTTTTGTACTTTTTTGATCCTTCTATCATCTCAGATTAAGCAGGTTCCTGGATGATCCTTTACTGTGATTGAGTGGGAAAGAAACATACTTTTTTAAAACAGGTGAGAAATTAGAGACTAAGTTGTGATTTTTTTAAATGGATATAAAGCAGTAGTTAGTTTCTTTGTCTGAAATTGTTTGTTATTGTTATTATGGCTGGTTTTATAGCTCCCAACTTAAAGTCACAGCCTAATCTCTTTCAATTAAACAGCACATCACTGAATATAGTTCAGTAGACATTTATAAAAATGCTAAGTTTGTCATGTGATGTCTCTCAAATTTATTCATAAATGTATTATCTGTTTCCGATGAATCTACCTTTCCAGGTAATGTGATTAATCTCAATATACAATGTAGTAATGTTTAGTAATGCACTAGCTCTTACTGTTCATAACATCTAACAGAAGTTGAAATGTAATAGCTTTTTAAATACCACCATAAAAAAATCTACTTACCATAACATATATGACACAATTTCAATTTGGGCTGAGCTTAATTTTACATAGAACAAAATGTACTGGGATGTCATTGGATTGTGAAAATAATTGCGACAAGCATCAGATATGCAATAATACAACACAAGTGTAATTATGTGCCGTTGTTCTCTGAAAGCAATAGTTTTAGGCTATTAAACTTTTATGGATTCATTTGCATTTTTGTCAACAGTTGCAAATATAATTAAATATTTTGGAAGATTTCATTTGGTTTTTAAATGAATGTTTTGGTATAACATAAAAATGTTCTGTCTAAATTAAAGATAGATAAAGATAGGAACATGATTTTAGATTTTATTAAGAAGGAAAATCAGGTTTTGGCTTTATTGGTTATACACACAATTATGCCACTTTTTCTTTCTAATCCAAAGACTGTTATAATTTAAACATCATGTGTGGTTTCCTGCTGTAGTTTAACTTTTAGCTAATATATTAAACATAAGCACAAGTTGTGAATTGTAACTCATATACTGTCCCTCATGTACTATGTACTGTGTTATATGATAGATGCTACAAAAATGGTTTCGCTTGTACAAGGACAGGATTTAGTTCTAAGCTAATGAAAGACTGTCGTCACCAAATTAACCCTCTGCTACAGGGATCTGTGGAAATGATTTATCCCAATTGTAGAAAAAAATCATCTGAAATGACAAGCAGTCTGTGAACCGTATTTCACACCAATTTACCTTACATATATTTCTTTATATGGTTTCAGGGCAAAAAATGTGCGGTACAGTTTTTGCACAATGAAAAGAGCAAAAATGGGAAAATTACAATTGACATCAGAGTTGAAGTAGATGGTAAAATTTGCATTCATCTGCTGGTGGAACCATCTGGAGAAATATTTCAACCAAACAACATTCTAGAAGCAACAGTGTCCCACAATAATGATTTTACTCAGTTTGGTCCACATCTTGTTTAGTGTTTCTTGTTTTTTATTTCATATTACTCTTACTGTAATCTTATAACCATGGTCAATAGTTTTATATATAATGATTGCTTATATAATGGTTTCAAAATAATCACATTGTGTTTAAACACTATATTATTTAAACAAATATGTTGTAATTTTTTGCAAACTTTTGTCAATTGTTCTGCTTTTTTTGCTTTAAATAAAGTAACTTAAAATAAATAGAAAGAGACATGATGTGTTGCTATGCTGTTGTGATACTCATTACTTAGCAAACAATGATACAGTCTGTGAAAGAACTGGCATATATAAATTGACCGAAATCATCTTTCGCTTTCAGTTAGACATGCATATGGTATCTCTAGCACGGATGCTGCATTTATTAAGTCCTCACAATGAATGGCACCTGCACTGGATTTCTAAACTGACAGAGAGGACAGTCATCAATCTTGGCTCTCTGTTCAAATATGTTCTTGATTTCTCCTGTGTATTTCCCGCAGCTTAACTGCGCCCGTCAGAAAGGATCATTAAGTTGCAAAATATTAATTACCAAAATAATCACCTTGTGCTAGATTTTGGGGGGTTGTTGGGGGGTGGGGGGGCTGTCAGTAAAATAAATCTCTTGCATCTCCTCCAAACTTGGCCCTCAGCCTGTCAGCTGCTTTGTGTTTATTTGTATCTACAGGCATATCAACAAGATGGAGAGCATTGAAAACAAGAGATGGATCGTCTTGTCCACTTGAGTGTCTATCACACAGGCGGCCCCGTAGGGCCACACATACTTATGGCCCCTTCACTGTCACTTAACTCATTACCTCAGAGGAACCATGCTGAGGGACTCCATTAGACTAATTTTGGAGAGGAGGAGTGATAGACGCTTTCCCAGCGAGTGAGCTGAATGAATGCTTTTTATTAGCGCTGAATGATGGCTCGTCGCCATGACGACATGGATGACTGGCACGAGGGCTGTGGCTGAAACATAGTGCATTGTGTCCGCAAAGTGTGTCAGTCTGGACAGGGTGAAAGGAAACGCATATGAAAGGCTGGTCACTTTAAGAACAAACCTGCTTTGTTTACTTAAAGGGACAAAGCTATTTAAGTGCAGGGCATTGCATTTAGTGCGACTGTGTGTCATAATGGACATAATGGATCGTTATTCGATTGCTGTACATAAAAAATGATTAACAAGCGGCACATAATTTCTTACTGACAGTCTTGTTTGCTTTGTAAAGTATTAAAGTGAGTCATAATGTATTACCATTGTTTTCAATCCACCCAGCCAGATGTTTAATAAATTATCTACATTTGTGCAGAAGACAGAAAGTTATATGGATTCAAATTGACACGAGGATGAGTAAACAATGACAGAATTGTCATTTTGGCTTGTACTGTTCCTTTAAATAAATGACAAACTGCCCTTTTCAAAATGAAGTTGGCCTGTAACAATGCAGGCTGTTTTGCTATATTTGCTTACCACAAAAAGATCACAGTGAATGTGTAAAATAAATATTTCTGTGTAGAAAGACTAAAATAAAAATGAACAAATATGCCATGCCTGATTTCCTGCAAACTGAGCCTTAAATCTAGACCCAAAAAGGGACACATACCCAGTACAGTCTGTTGGAGTTACAGTGTCATTGCTACAGTCCATTTACAGTCCATTTAACCTCTATACATTTTTAAAAAGTGTATGTCTGTGCAGTTATCTAGGAAGTATATCTTATATAAAAGTTTACACCAGATGTTCAAAAATGTTCTCAAGTCAAGCTCAATTTTAAACTTTAAAATAAACTTATTCTTTAGTTATCATTCCAGAAAGATTTTTGTTCTGCTGGGTTTTTGCTATCCTGAAGTATTTATATGTTTTTTGTAGAAGGGACAGAACCGTAAAATGTTCAACAAATTTTTGCATTTGGCCCACAATGATTTTTGTTATGTTGTTGCTATTGCTAGCCTTACGTTTAGCACAAAAGGGATCAAAATGGGCTCTAACAGAGATAAAATATCGATATAAAATGAACCACTGCCAACATGTTTACATTAAGTTGGGTTGTGGTTGGGGCCTAGTGAACAGGAAAAACCCTAAATTAATAACTTAAAACTACATTAACTTGTTATAGTCACATAATGTTTGTTTACGTTGTGATGTGACTCGAGATTTGTTCTCTTAGTTGTCCACTATAGGCTAACTTTTCCCCTACCTTGTGGTCACATTTAACATGCATTTACTTCATATGTTTGGGAACTGCGCCCTCACGTGGGCGTCATTTCGACGCACGGAGATGACGTCTACGTGCAGCGCCATTGAGGGGAGGGGTTAACTAAAACTCGTCATGTTCTTTAACATATAGTGTTTATAGTGCATTCATGGCGCATTGGACATGTACGTAAATTAATCAGATGGACATTATTTAAGCGACCATTCTGCATTCAAGGTCGAATCTGAGGTATGACAGCGACACAAAAATGCTAAATCGCTAGTTGGGCAGCCAACGTATGTGTCCTAACAACACTGTGTTTTACAGGCTTCTTATAATGAGGATAAATGAAGATACATTACTAGAGGGACAGAAGGTTGTGCTGGTACCCTACAATGCAAACCATGTTCCCAGGTATTAAATAGCAGATTAAGCATTTTGTGGTCTGGTCGAAGCAGTGTCGTTAAAAATACCGTGACCCTTGTTGTTTTTTAGATATCACCAGTGGATGTCGTCTCCTGATCTACAGAAGCTGACGGCATCTGAGCCCCTGACGCTGGAGCAGGAATATGACATGCAGAGAAGCTGGAGAGAAGATGATGACAGTGAGATTTCATCTTACACATGCACACGTTTCCTGTTAGTGTCCTGTTAACATCCCAGCGCATTCCCTGTTTTCTGTTCATCTGCATTGATTCGTCTGTTGTTGTTCCCGTGTAGAGTGCACCTTCATCATCTTGGATAAGCAGAAATGGGCAGACCCCAGCATTCCAGAGGAGGAATGCATGGTGGGAGATGTCAACATTTTCCTGACAGATCCCAGCGACCCTTCCCTGGCTGAACTGGAAATCATGATCGCAGGTGATGCATGTTTTGGTGAATTCCATTAATTCAGCTGTACTGGGGTCTGGTAGTAACATTAAGTATTTATTACCTTAAGTGCCCTGCTATAGGGGAAAAGGACTTGGGAAAGAAGTAACTAGGATGATGATGTACTACGGTAAGATTCATTAGGATTCATTACAGCAGTAACTGCAAAGTTTATCCTTACAGTGTTTTTGGTTTTGCATTGACAGGCATCAGCAAACTCGGAATTCAGAAATTTGAAGTCAAGATTGGTTTGGATAATAAACTCAGTATTGCCATGTTTAAAAAATTCTACTTCCATGAGGTAAAAAAAAAACTTTAAACATGAATTATCTAAGTCAAACTGTTTGTTTTTTTACTTAAGTCAACACCTTAAAATTTTGATGTTGTCTTTACCTAAGAAACCACTTAGGTTTAATGCTGATGACCAAGAAAGACAAAATGTTTAGGTTCATTTTATGACAGAAATCTGAAATAACTTGATTTTCTCCTCAGCTCTCTGTTAGTGAGATATTTCAGGAGGTTACTCTGGGCGTCACTGTAAACGATGATCTACAGAAGGTTTTGTTTGGAAACGTGGACTTCATGCTGCAGAGAGAATATGGGAAGGCAAGAGACAGCAGACAAGCAGCAAACCTGCCATTATATCTGTGAATAAAGAGCCTTAATAACAGTTAAGCACCGTATTTCATAGAAGGTTGTGTGAACATTATGGTCTATTTTAAAAAAGCCTTATGTCAAACCTAATAGTAATTGTTATTCATTGGTTGTGTTCGTAAGCTTGAAGTACTTAAAACAGGTGACATATTTTTAAGTGTAAGTGTAGAATTAATGGGCTTAAAGCAACCAAACATTGTCCTGTATTGTTGTACTGTGTGATTTTAATCTGCTGGCATGAAACTAAATAAACTGGTTGTCAGACTCTGAAACCTTCAACCTGCATGAGAATGTTTTGATCAGTCAGCGCTGGAAAAGGAATAGAAACGATAGAGGAAACCTCTTTTTTGTTTATGCTGGTATTGTGTATAAACACTGTGTAGTAATACAATTACTTGGAAGGTTCCTCTGTCAGTTTGGCCTTTAGTAAGTTTAGTTTAAACATTTAAAATATGTATCATTTTTTTAAATAAGGCTTTAAAAAGACATTTTATAATAAAAGCAGTTTATTTTTTAATATCACAGGATATGATTTCCATAGTTTCTGGCTTATTAAAATCAAAATTTTTAAATCAATATTTGCAAAGGTATTTACCGCTGGATAACAGGCCACCATAAACATGGACAGTAACAAACAGCACATGTGAAATTATCAAAATGAATCAAACTTTAATCGTAAGATGTTGCGATACAGTGTTAAGTAAGACTCTAAAGACCACAATTGTTTTCATAAACCGTTTCTTAAAGTTCAAGTTCTTTTCCGTCCTGTTTGGCAGTTGAAAGACATACAAGCCACATCGTCATTCATTGATTCATAGTTATTAAACAGAAAAGCAGGTTAATTCCATAGGAATTTCTGCAGACTGTGATTTGGTCCCAATGCCTCACCTGCCAGGTCGGATCCTAGGCAGGACGGAGTTTAAACGGATCCGTCACATCAGACACAATCTTACGCTCTGAGATCAGACATTTTCTGAATGACTTGCTGCATGATGTCCAGACCCCGAACCCATCTCACGGTCTCCTCAAAGTACACATTGAGTGGAACGCAGAATGCCTCTTTCCTCAGTTCAGTCAGCTGACAAACTGCTACAACGCTGGAAACTCCCACAATAAGGAAGAGGAGGAGTTTCAGGAGGAAAAAGAAGATCACAGAGCAGATGGAGCGCTTGCCCTTGGACACGGACTCTGATTTAGTCTTTTTACCTGTGGAAAAAGAAGTGTACCCAAAATGGTCATTTACAATGAACAAAATATTAAAATATTCCCCTAGACACGTTTATCCAAAGTGACAGAGTTTAATTAAAGGAATAGTTCACCCAAAACTGAAAATTCTTCTATCATATATTCACTTTAATGTCTTTATAAATCTGTATTAATTTTTGCTTTTGAGAAACACAAGATATTTTGAAGCAAGCTAGTTACCAAACAACAGAGGCACCCACTGACTTGCACTGTATAAACATTTCTCAAATTATCTTTTGTGTTCCACAGAAGGAAAATGTTGTAGAGAATGACATGAGGGTAAGTAAATAATGAACTATCCCTTTAAGAAATACATTTCCCCAGCATGTGGGTTCTATCAGTTAAGATATAGGAGCGCTAGATTACTGAGCAGAATGTGAGGTAAATCTACCTTGAGTTTGAGTAGCTTTCTTTTTCTTCTCTTCCTTCTTTACTTTCTGTTGTTCCTGTGCAGCGACAGCAGCCATCTGAGCCTGATACTCTTGTCTCTTCCTCTCCTTCTCTTCCGCTTTCTTCTTTTTCTGTGCCTCCTTTTCCCTGGCTTCCCTCTCCCTCTGCTTTGCTTCCTTTTTCTTTTCTAGCTCTGGAAGAAAAAGAAAACGTGCATAAAAATATGTGCATGCATAACATGCATTATGTATATACTCACTTATAAAATTACCATGATGACAGTATGCTTACCATCTAATTTGAAGAATGTAACAAATTAAAATATAAGAAATGTTCACTAGTGATGCAAGACTTTTGGATCTGACTGTAGACAATAATGGCCACCAAATGGCCTATAAAACAAGCTCCTGTAGCAGCTGTAGCTCTACCTCTCTCCTTCAGCAGTCGCCGTTCCCGTTCCCTGTCCGCTTCCTCTTGCAGAACCCTCATGTGCTGGAGAACCTGCAGATATTGCATTTATTGCAACGTTTTGCATTTTGAGCCATTTGTGATCCTTACAAAACATCAACTCTCTGTGCTAAATTAAAGAATCTCACTTATCTGTTAGTTAAGCCTGACTACTGTAACATAACTCACCCTGGATGCACACTGCTTGCATTGCTTCTCATCCAAACAATCTCCCGCAGCCTTCGCCAGCGCCGGCTCCAAAGGGTTGTCCTTCAGATCCAGCCATTTCAGACTCTACAACAAACAATTCCCTCCATTATTTTTCTGACAAAGGCATTAAAACTTTAGGTGCATACATGGCATGTTCTAACAACGCACACAATCACTGAACCCACCCTGAGTTGTGAGAAGCCGACCGGAAGCGTTTTCAGTTTGTTGTTGTATAAATCTAGATGCTGGAGGTTACCCAGCTGTCCGATTTCTTCCGGTAAGCAGACTAGCTGGTTTTTGCTGAGGTCAATTTTGATAAGGTGGGTCAAGCTACAGAATTCAGGCTGTTGGAGAAACAATATCAATTAGATACAAAACAATAAGGAAAACTATTAATAAGGGGCAAATTTAATAAACACGGTTTATAGGTGCTACTTACAGTAAGGGTCGTGAGGTTATTACAAGACAGATCCAAAACTGTAGCCTTTGGAAACGCAGCCTGCACAAAAAAAGCAATGTGTTCAATTTAATGTTTTAAGGACACAGTTTGTAATAATGCTTAAGGACAATATTATATGCATGCACTGTAGCTAAACTGTTGAATTAAAGCCTTAGTGACAATCATTCGGTTAAAATTAGATACTTACCAACTCCTTGACTGGCACTTCTGTGAGGTCACTGAGACTCAAGTCAGCCTCATTGCCATCGATTTTGTCTTTAAGGTTTTCAAGTTTGCCTTTGCTCATGTTGATGTGTTGTTCGTTACTGGACACACATAAACACAAACAGTCATCCATTAAACTGGAGGAAAACACAACGATTCGATTAAAGCACAAATACATTAAATCCAGCAGTAAGAATGAATGCAAGAAGTTTGACAGCTAGGTGCCTGGAACCAAGTAAGCGAGTTTTCATTGATAAAGTTGATCTAAAATACAAGCTTTTCAATGTCACGTGCAACAGCAATTGATGAATGTTATTACCTTGTAAAATATGCACAGAATCAGCCCTGATCCACAGCAGGAGAGGGTGGATGAGTGGAGTCGCTTCTCACAGATTTGCCACCGCAATGGATGAAGATCCACGTCATTGCTCTCGCGAGCCAGGAGGCGCAGCTGACAGCGTGTCTCGCGTCTGCGTGAGCGCCGGGCCTCAGCGCCATCTAGCGGCCGGAGGTTTCAACTATATGGTCTATTGGTGCTCAATTTCTTAAAACTGTTGTGAAAAAAAAATCTTATTTCCCAAACTCACAAAATTCTCCCTGTTATGCGAAGACTTCATTTAAAAATATAGAAAGAGAAATATAGACACTGTACCCTATATATATATTACTTATGAACCAATGCACCAAACCAATGTTGTTTTTAACAAAAGGTTTATTGTGTTTTTTTGACATTTTGTGATCTTCATCTAAAAAAGTCATGTATTGACACAACCCGTTCCTCGTGTAGCATTACTTCCTGGTGCAGAAGAGGACAAAATAGAATCACAAAAGCAATACAGACAACTCAGTTGAAGAAAACATTTGAATACATCCATGCCTAATACATGTCACAGATTGCAGCCGTTTCCTCTGTCTTTGCAGGTAAATTTAACATTCTGTTGTAAAACATTCAATGCATGGCTATGTTCATCTGTATTGCCTCTAAGACGATGAGCTGTTAGGCTTGTGTATTGCTTGTCTTTGTGATGCTGTACCTCCTGCTTACGTGGTGTGTATGTAAGCTCAGTGCGGAAGGGCTAGAAATATAGTGCAAATGTAAAGGTGGAAAATGTCTATCATCTTAACTGCAACTACCATGCGCTTACCTCATGCACCACAACTGCTGTCATGGAGAAAAATCTACTAGTGCATGTGTAACATATGCGACCGCATTTGTAGAAAGGAAGCAATTTCACATCATTCATATATTACAGTAAACAACACATTTAACAGACTATTACATTAATAACAAGAGCTAGGCTAACAAATAAACATAGAAAATAAAATATTTTACACACAAAGGAAAAGGTTGTTTTTTCAGGGTACAGCAGACATTTTAAAAAGAGCTTGATATATGATTGTACTGTTATTTTTCTTTGTTTTAGAAAGGTTTAGAGAAGCGCTAGAGAAATCAAATAAACTGTCTCTGCTAAAGGAATGGTGGGAATGAGAAATTGAAACAAGAAACCACGGAAAGGAAAACAGATAACATCAACTCACTTAGCTTAAATACTGTTCATTCAGTTTGGCAGAACTGTGGAGAAACTTAATGTTACCGATTGTTTCTTTTTTACGTTGTGGCACACTGTTTACTGTCTTGCTTTTCTTTACAGTCTGTCTGTAAAACACCTTTCAGTGCTACATAAACACATTTAGTAAGAGATGCTCACAAAATACAAGAAAGTGCAGTTTCAGAAAGGACAACTTGTTTAAATGATTTATCTGGCAAAGCAATTCATACTCTTTTGAAGAGCCATATGCTAGATTGTACTTAACACAAGAAATAAATACTTGTTTGTTAAACAAACAAAAAGTATAACAGTAGCTTTTAAAATACCAGTAACAGCAATAATGTGAGGTAAACCACATATGTGGACCTCATGGGCAGCTTATCCCAAATCTTTTATTTTCATGTAGAAAATGTTTTAGCTCAGCAGTAAGCAGTTCGAAACCTCCGTGGCCCTTATAATGTGTATCGTAGGTTAGGCAGCTCATTAGCTTGTGTCTTCATGACATGCAGGGCTGAATGGTTATCTCAGAGTGAGCTGTAGCAAACTGACATGGGCAGAAATATGAGCAAATGTTTTATTGCTCTGTAGAGACCTTGTGAGGGGTTGGTTGCTGAGTTTGGGAGTTTATAATTATAAATGTATGTTTATTCTAAGAGTTGGAATTTTCTTCTCAAAATCTATTTTCTTATCACTCTGAAAGATCTCTTGTAATACCACAAGCTTAAAGGAAAAGTTCACATATAAACTGCCATTATTTACTTCCATCGTATTGTTCCAAACATCATGCTGTTGTCCTTCTTGGAGATAACAACTTTGGTTTTGTGACATATAGGGTTACAAAATGTTTTACTAATGCTATTGCAATAATTTTTTTTAGCTTTGAGGTCACTTTTACAGAACCATAGCCAACATTCAGAGAACATTCCCTTTTAGCCAGGGAATGACATATAGGTAAGTAAATAATGACAGTATTTGCACTATTCCTTTAAGTTTAGAGGCATCACAGGAAGTGAAGTCTAAGCACTCACAATTATCGTACAAATGTTCAGTGACACTGTGTAAATTCCTAAATGGAATGTTGATTCGGGTAACAGGATATTATGATGATTTATGTTAATGTGGGTGAAAATTACAGGAAATTTTAACAGTGCTAAGAACATGTTTTATCACAAAGCGTAGTCACAGCCCTAGCTTGAAATTTGACTGCACGCTAGAAGAGGCTGAAATGCTGCCTGGATCAGAGGTTGGAGTCTTTGCCATGTCCTCGTTTTTCAAGATTTCATCAGGAGAGCTGCTTGAGTCATCCCTCCACTCACACATGAGGGGGCAGAGCGTTGGTGTAAACATGGTGCTTTACAGTATGAACACCAAAAAGCACTAAAACACGACACTTATCACAATGGAGAGGGGAAACCACACAGTTGATCCTCCAAGACCCTGGTTTGCATGTAGGATGTGTCATGAGAACTTTTGCTTTGTGTGGAGATGGCATTAATAACCCTTTAGAAGACATGAAGGTTTGTTCCTGGGATCTGAGGACAGGACAAAGAAAGGTTTTACACAGCTAGAGGTCCACGATGAGATTTGTTCTTTGAGTTTGACACCTCATTGGTGACCCCTTGCTCCTCCAGGTTGATGTTGCTGGTGGAGGCATGGTGTGTCAAAGGATCTCGCCCATGACGGTAGACGTCAAGGTATAACAGACCTAACAAGAACAGCACAAGTTACAGATGATACCAGGATGAAACAAAGGCAAGACTCACGGTGGTGGAATAAAAAGGGAATAAATACAGCGAAAAAAAATGGGATTCTGTAAATAATACACAAGAAAGCAATGATTGTGAAAATCAGAAGAACTAGGCCTCACTAGACCTTTTCCCTTGAATTGGTGCATTTCTTGGAGATCAATGGAAAATCATCCCTTTTCCTATGGGAGGTTTAAATTAAAACTAACTTTTTAGAAGTAATTTTGGCCAAATGTCCCAAAAAAGTAAACAGAGACACTTTTATCCATTGTTCTCCAAGATTTCTCTGAACTGAAAGGTCCTGCGTTGAATATCCACCATGCATCCTAATTCAATAATGAAATGGCTCTTTTACCCCAAAGAGGTCAAAAGGCAAATCCATCTAGGAATCTATCTGATGACAACAGTGAATGGTAAAAAGGCAAACGTTTCTCTGAGTCCATGACCTCTGTGCATTGCCTTGCTACAAGTCCATACCTATTCCTCAATGTGAACAGGACACGAGTCCTCATCTGTCCATTCCACAGACATCCAGGAAGATAGAGAGAAAGAGAGATGGGAAATGATGGAAGGATAAACAGATACAGGAAGAGAGAGAAAATAGCACATTTACAGCACATCAAGTGTAACTAGTAGCTGTCCACAGAAACGGAGAGGAATTTGGGAGGGAGAAAATAAGCTTGATGCATTGAGGTGATGAGAAGATGGTCGCCAGGGTTCCTCTGAGAAACTGAACTTGCGCATTTAATTTTAAATCGGTTTATTGAAATTAAACTAACATTAAATTTTCAAGCATTTCAAGCAGCGACGGTTAGAGACGCTTTTCTCTCTCAAAGCAGGCCATGATATTTAGAGAAAAATCTCAGCTAGAGATTCAGAACAATTTTGTTGTACGCAATCATTAATTGTGTCAGTTGATTATGCTATTGCTTAATTTTCTACTACAAAAATATTTAAGTTAAATATTTAGATTTTTTTATCTGTCTGATGGGTGGTCCCAAACCCACCAGGGGCCTCTTCAATTTAAGCACTAGTTAGAATCAGTCACGTGTAATCAGAAATGCTTCCTTGTATCCTCCAGATATTTTTTCTCTGAATAACCGTAACAACATCATGACTTGGGAATGGATAGAATACGTTGGCATAGAAGGAGGGGCGAACAGGAAATGGAGAGATGAATGTAGAAATAAATGGGACTCGCAAAGCCATTTTGAGCTGGCAGACACTGAACATGAACTTAGCTATTAGTATGACTCACACACACTCTCCACAAACACATGCTCGCACATACACACACCCTTACAAACACACACACACACAGGGAGGGAGGGCATGGCCACTGTACCAATTCACCCAAACATAATTACAGCAGGGGCAAAATAACACCGTGCATGAGCAGAGAAAGCCAATAGGGTTTTAGAGCCAGTGGCTTTTTGTTTTTAAAGGGACACCTCACCCAATTCCTTCAATCTGAAAGTCCATGTTCGAGAGGTTGCCACTCACCAGCGAATCGGCCATCTGGAGGCTGCTCATTGTCCAGGCCTGTCATAATGTGGGTGTCAGACTGCCCTTCATTGTTATTGTCAAACTCTGGACAAGGCACCTCGCTCTTCCTGCGCCCACCTGCAAGCGAGGTCAGAGGTCAAACAAGAGCAGCCGAGTGGAGGTAGCGGTGAGCGGCTCAGAGCGGCGGGGCGCAGGATGCTACAACAGCCATTCTGTGATGGCTGTGGTGATGGATGCACATATATTCATGTGAAAGCAGAGCAGATGCGAGCGGCACGTGCAAATGACAAGAACTGACAATTGTAGCACTAATGATGACACTCATTACGCACGCAAAACACATACACACAACATGAAGACATACGAAAAATACAGATGCAAAATGGTCATTCAAAATGGTGATTACATAAACATTACAAACCAGCCTATGCTAGTTTGCTGGTCTTAGCTGGTTTAAGATGGTTTTCCTGGTTGGTCTCTCAGCCCAGCCAAGCTGGTTTTTAGAAGGTCCGCCAGTCTCCAAGTTTGACTGGCTGAAAATTGCCAGTCCCTGACCAGACTGGGAGACCAACTGCTGTAAAATGGCTTGGACCAGTAAACTAATTTAGGCTGGTTAAAGCTTGAGTTTTTATTTCAGCAGGTAAAGCCTTTATCTCAGCTTCATTCATCAGACTCATTAAATTAAATTAATACCAAGTTGTTCTAGAGTATATAGGACATCAGTATAATCTAGAAACTGGTAAAATCAAATTAAAACACCAGTGCTCAATTAAAATAATCTGATGATAAAAGGGAGAAAGCTGGAAACTGGATATGTGTTTAAAATTCAAATGCCAAATGTGCTCGTCTGTGGGCTGCATTAATAAAACATGAACATCTATTTGCATTCAACACAAAAGTGTCATGTGACCTTTATATCTGTAGTGAGCAACCTTTGGCCCACCTGCAAACACAAGCTTTTTAACAAGCAGGTGTGTAGGCAGTTTCAGAACGTTTGTGGATAAAACACCACCTACAAACATGAGTAATGCAGTGTGTTATTTCTCAGTAATATAGTACACAGTGCAGTGATAACCACAGGCAATAATCATCCAAGCTGAGGTTACAATTACCCTGTTCTTTGGTGGGAGATCCGCAATCTTCCTCTGTGACATCATTCCCCTGAGGAAAAACAGAGGTCAATAAATAAACAGTACAAACTTCATGAGGGATATCTGCTCAGTCTGCTGTTGATGTTTCACCTCTGAATCCTGTTCTTCTAAAATGGCCGCCACAAAGTTATGCTCTTTTGCCTCAATAGGGATTTCCTGAGGACACATTTAAATATAGGTCTCGATAAAATAACAATTTAATTAGCACTGATCATAGAACATATGTGATATGGTGACATGTATCAAGAAAATATTTTTCCAAGTTATTTGTAATTACTGAAATATGAAAAAATATTATATAAACATTACACACACAAAGAGGCTACCTTTTCCAAGTTTTAAGACACTATGGTTACCAACAATAAACCGTTATGCTACGCTAATCCCGAAGTTTCATCAAGTAGCCAATCGCAAATTTGATCTCTTACCTCACCCTCATGCTGTGAGGGGGCTCTGCTCTCTGCGGGGGTCTCCCCCTCGGCCCCAGCCATGTATGATCCAGACATAGAAGAGAGTGTGTCGGTGCTGATTTGAGAATGTTGGCTGTGAGAGGACGCCATTGACATCACAGACTGGGCCAGACTGCTGCTTACTGGATCTAAACAAGACAGGAAGTGAACGGAAAGATAAACAAATGTAGACACATGAGCTCTGCTGTGGGTTACTGGCAGTATTGAGGAGTTGTACCCTCTGGGGAGGTGATAGTGGAGGAGAGAGGGGTCCCATTGCAGGAACACTGATCTATAGCCCCCGAGGATGACAGGGTGAGGTTGTCACTTTCTGGGGTCACCCCAGACTGCAGAAGAACACAAAACACAATGATGACCCTCAAACATTTGTTTTGCGATCTACCATAATTACTAATGAACTGTGTGTAATCAGTTTGAAATACTATAATACAATATACCTGATTTATTACCAATATTATTCTTATACTATGTACAAGATGGGAATATTGATTCAATATTGATTCATTTATCAATATCAATATTGATTGATAAATGAGACAATATTTTTGCCTGAAGTGTGTTGCCTATATATTTAATTAAATCTTAATAGTCAAATAAAATTGACTGTTTATTATGTTTTTATACTTCTTACCAAACACCAAATTTTAGAGGATATAATGTTTAAAATAATCAGCGTCTGTTAAAACCAATTATTATCATTAATGCTTAAGATTTATTCGTACGCTTGTACCTCCTGCTGTTCTGCTTGCAGTTTTCTTCTGCACGTCTGCATCTCAGATTCGCTGCATGACTTCTCATCCTCTTCCTCGGGCAGCACTGAGGAATTCTGGGAGAGAGATCTAGAAAGTTCCAGAACACTATTAGCCAAAGACTTCCTTATCTGCCTGCATTCTCTGCCTATAATTTACCCTCCCAAGTCAGCATCTATAGTGACTTGAATTCATAATAAACAGACATTATGTCAGCTCTGCAGACATTAAATGTCATTTTTACAAATGTCTTAAAATACTGTTTCACTATGCGCTTGATGACTAACTCTTGTAGTTGGCATTGACTTACTTGGAGCTACTTTTTTTGTGTTTTACGTTCTGGCCGGAGTTGACAGAGTGCTCTAGCGGAGAGAGGGAGCGCGAGGGCGTGTGGTGGCTATCGCTGCCGTATGTGGGCGCGGATCCAGAAACATGGCCCCTGGTGAGGCCCTGTAGTGGCGGAGCAGATGGAGACGGGTTCAGGGGCCCGTTCAAGGCCTCTAATAGGGACACAGCTTCATAGCCTGCTGGGATGTGCTCTGATGCCTGCAGTAAACATACATACGGCTGTGAACAACAGTACAGTTAGGGAGCAATGCATGTGTATGTATGTATA
>JBAJNP010001322.1:0-40204 GCA_036877545.1 Yasuhikotakia modesta | reverse complement strand
TCTGACAGACAGACAGACAGATAGATAGATAGATAGATAGTGTGTGTGTGTATATATATATATATACTGTATACACACACACATTATACATAGATTTATAGATTAAATATAGATATTATATATGTGTGTGCTGGGTTACATATAGTCCATATAGGTGTTGTGTGTTACCGAGTGCTCCTCTGAGTCTGAGGTGTGGGAGGTGATAACAGGGTTGAATCCGGTCGGTGTTAGCGGGCTCAATTTTCTCCTCATTGCTCGGATCTGCAGGAGAGCACGGAATGCTACATGGATTCAAAGAAGGAAGATTTAAATGATTAATGCTGCGGCAGAGTCAGATATTCACAGTTTAAAGCAAGAAAACAATAACATGACTATAAAAAAAGTAAGAACCAGTAAGAGACACAAATTGCTACAATACAGAAAGATATGCTGTGTTGTAGCAAAAACTATAAAATAATTCATTAGTCAAAACAAAGGTGCACGTCCATTTTGTATTTATGGATTAAGCAGCGCATTATAATCAGGGTTGTTTTGTGTGAATGATCTACTGGCTGTACATTATGTTTCATTAGAAATTAATCTCAATCGAAGAGCCCTGTTCAATGAATCTAATTCAGGGGTCGGTGCTTACGCAGTCGACAGATGGGGCAACAGTTGGCCTGGTAACGCAGCGTGTCTGCGCAGGCGTTGCACAGACACAGGTGTCTGCAGGGTAGGATAAGTGTGTCCCGCACATCTGACAAACACACCACACATTCAGCACTGTTGTCGCTAATCTCATCTTCAGTTACCTGCAAACAACAACGCGGATTAACTGACTTCATTGATAAACAATCCTAGGACGTTAATGCTTTTTCATTTATTATAAAAAATCAATATGACAATATTGAATATTGACTCACCTTTGATTCTTGACTGTTGTACTTGTTTTCTATGCCGTAGATCTCTTGCAGTAGGTAACTGACACCATCCACCTACGACAAATTCATCACAAGCTTAAGAGATTAACGAACAGTTATATAATTTGAAAATTCGCCTCCTGATATTAGGAGACTTTTAACAAAGCCAACTCGACACTTACCACTTGTTTCTGTTTTAGAGGCTTCACACAGTAACTTCCATCCATGTGCTGAGAGAGAGACAGTAATATGGTACATTGAGCAATATTCACTGTAAAAATCAGATTGTTTGTATGTTTGAGTGTTAGATCTGGTAGACATCGTACAACTTTTTTACATTTAGTCCAGTCTGCATATTTTCTATATTCAAACATAGTATGAATATATATAACAATAACAATAGCCTAGCCCTGTGTTTCAAATCATGATCAGTTTTTAAATGCACCAGAAAAACGTACCTTCTCAAAGGTCGCGAGAAGAACATGTGAGTGTCCTAAGTGTTCTGCACAACCAAACAAGACCATTTTTTACAAGACCATAACAAGACTTTTTAGAGGAAATTCATGAAAACAATGACACCAAACTCACCATCTCCCTCATCCACTACTGCTTGCACAACCATGGGGAAGACGTCTTTATCCATGTCAAACAGCAGCTGAGTAACATACACCACCATTAGCAGCAATAATCATACATGCATTATGAATTCCTCAACTTCTTTAAATGAGAGAGACTGTTATAATCTAACCTATATTAACCTCTCTCATGGACATGTTAACATGGACACACAAGGGCATAGCTAACCGATGCCATACCTCTTCATCTGCCCACTCTGATAGGTTGACGTAATGAGAAGGCAAACAGAACTGCTGGCAAACACCTCGTTTAAAATGTACCGTCTCTGACTGCAGAGAGCTGTCCTGCGGCAAATATCTGGCAACGAACACAATAAACAAATCAAACGTCATGGTTTGTTGTCATTTCACACTTTGCTGCCCTCTGACAGACTAGTATAGGTTGAGTTTGGACTGGTTTATGAATAAACAGACTCTGAACTTACATTGGCACACCATTGTGAAACTCCTCAATGGCTTGGTAGTATATAGTGATGGCAACCCGTGTGTCGGCATCAAAGGTAAACTCAATATTGTAGCAGCTGTGGCTTTTTCCAGCTTCCTGTCCAGGCAGCTTCATGTCATCGGTACATCTGCAATTCATTTTAAGATTAACATTTTGGCAATACCTTTTTGACACCATGTTCCACCCTCAAAATAACAAATACATTATGCAACATGGGCAACAGCTAACATCTGGCAGATATGCACCCTGTTGCTAAATTGGCTACTAGAGCGTTACAGTGTTGTGGTGATAGGTCCTATCCACTTTGGGTTTTTATCTATTTGCAATATTTTTAACACACAAGCTAGCGGTACATATACACATATTTAACAATATAAAATTTGCAGTTTAAAGTCTATCAGCTTTAAATCTTACCTTACAAGTCGCAGAGTGTCTTTGCGGATGTTGATGAGACTGCGAAGTGTCTTGACCGGCTCATGAGGGGGTGGAGCATTGTATGGGAACTACAAAACAAAACACAATACACACTTTAAATAAATCAGAACAAGTTTACAGCTGAACGAGTGAGTGCTGAAGTCAAATACATCACATCCAGTATCTGTGCCAACAAAGACACCAAAACTGTTGTAGTGATGCATGTATGTTTGTTTCCTCTGGAGAAATGCAATACGCAGGCATGTCCACGTGCCACAGAGGCAGCAAGCGTGTGTTCGCTCATGGGTCACACTGAGCCAGCCTGTTGCCTCCCCTTCCCCCAGCCCGTGAGTTCGGACTGAATGTGGCTCTCTGTATTACTTGTGGTAAGCTGTTGCTTAAATCCACCGCATCACCAGTCTGTCTGCTTAGTGACGCGCCCTGCAGCTAATGCACGCAGTGTAAATAAACACTTACAGAAACCATAAGGTGCAAAAATACATTATGCATGAGGAAAAAAAAAATAAACATACCTACCAGGAAGGAGAGCTGTACAAAATGAAGCATTACAAGGACCGCCTATAAGATACACTCACACGCGGCACTGGGTCAGAATCACACTTTAGCAAATAGAATTTTGTAATTTAAAGCTTTTACATAGTCTGGATCTGCTGAATATCAAGATCAAATAGAAGCTATGAGGCAGATCTTGTAGAAGCTCAAATACAAGTCAAAAGTATAAGAAAAATATCTAATATATTTAAACATATTTTAAAAGACTGTTTAGAATATATTGGCTAAGCATGCTTTGACCTACATATACAAATATCATAAACTAATGTAAATATTTGGATTAAATGTAATAAATACAAATAAAGGCTCACGTGAAATCTGTGCCCATATACCTCAAAGCCACTTACAGTAGCATCCAAATTAAAGCTGCACACTTCTCTACTGCTTGTTTGCATAATAAATACTTTGGCTAAGCTGATTGTGCTTTCAGAGGATAACACTTTCATATCTCCACATTTGCTAGACAGATTTCACCCCAGATCAGTGAAGAAACTGTGAACAACTCTGCAGATTTTGTCTAGGCTGACTCATAAGACAAAAACAATGACCATTATATCAATTATATCAGTTATATCATGACTTCCTATCACAATCTGTCACAATTATATCTGAAATGAATGAACTGATTTCCTTCTAAATGTTACTGGAAGTAAAAATAAAAATCTTACCACCACTGGCCTGTTACCCAGGAAGTTTAGATCGGTGTTTTCACCAAACAGGTATCCCTCAGGGTGAGTGGAGTCAAATTTCTCTCCTCCCATAATAAAATGACTGGCGAAATAACTACCTGTATGACGAAGAACAAATTGGGGAGAATTTTTGTTGGTTCTGAACAAAACCGTGCTTTATATGGATTTTACAAGCACTGACATAAACCATAAGCAAAAAAATACTGAGTCAGTTTTGATGCTTTATTGTAATCTAATATATTTAGGTTGATTTATCAGTCATTTTACATAATACTGCTGACTTTAGAAATTATGTTCCGAAATAGTACAAACTGGAGAAGCGATAGATTAAGGAAAGACAAGATCAAGGACGGACAGAGGATACAGAGGCCACTGCCAGGGGAAGACACAAGGGTAGATGAATGACCAGGCAGGAAACTAGAGCAGCAGGTTGCAAGAATCAGGCCCAAGAATATCCGGTTTCTTGTGGATAATACACGTACATTTATCTTCTCTGTGCTAGTCCTGCCAGTCTATTCAAAGTTCAAATTTGTCAGAGGTCAGTAATAACTTTTTACTTCAATTAAAGCCGTTAGTTTAGGCGTTACTCCATGAAGAACTTTTATACATTGCCTGACAAGTCACAATAAATTCATCTGACCTATAAAGGAAACTGCGATTTTAAATGCAGTTTAATGTCTGCATGCTGAGTATAGAAAACATGCAAACCATTTTGCTTTCATTTCAGTCGACACGGCTCTGATGAGTCCCATTTCAATATAAAGCGAGAATCTGTGGGCCTGCTGAGCTGTACTGAGAGACTTGCTGACCACGACCCAGTGGGTGGTGGCCCAGTCCCTTTAGTGGAAATCTGAACAGAAGGCCTCTCATTTCAAAACCAATGGACCATTTTTCTGATCATTTATAACAGTATCAAATCTGCAAAAGTGTGAGTTTTTCTCAAGCTTAGTGTCTAATTTTACTATAATTAACACATATCTATATATATATATATATATATAACGTATATACACACACACACACACATATATATTGCATTTTAGTATTTCATGTATATTTAATAGTATCATTCTCATTTCCATTGCTATATTATTTCTTGTTTAATGTCTATTGTTAATATTGTTATTAATTAATCAATATCCCTATTTTTAGTGTTTGTTTGGTGTATTACTGCTTAAAATAATCTCACCAGTTTTGGGTGGGTATCTGTAAACAGAAGTGGACGGTATATCGACTTCCTCCACTCCGGCATTCTGTCGGCTTGTCAAAGCTCCCATTTCACACAGCCTGCAATTCAAATGACACTGAATGATTGAAATCCTACTGCTGCTTCGTCTTCTGTAAAGCAGACATCTTCTTTTATTTAAACTGGTATTTGCTCTTAGTTTTGAGGTTTTTGCACAGGATTAGTTTAATGCCCTATAAGCCCCGTACAGAGTCCCACGGTCGTTGTTTTGTCTGCAGACACAAGCTGCCTTTTGCGTCCTACAAACTGTATCGTTTTTAAAAGGTTGCCTCCGCTTCCATGAGCCGCATCCTTTGCCAAGTTGCGGCGTAAATAAAATCTATAATGACACAAATTCTCGGTATATTTATCATCATCGTCCCTGTATCTCCTGTTATCCGAGCGCTTCAGCAATGGGATGCAGATGCGAATCGGTGCCATAGAAATTGAAGAAGTTGGAGTGAAAGTGTCTATAAAGGAGGATATAAAAGGGGCGTGGTTTGCGTCTCGTGGCCTTATTCTAATTGGTCAGATACCAATGGGTCTGAACTGTGATTCATTTTTTAAAACATTTAAAATACAAACTGTGTAATTTCCATGTAGGTGATGTTAAAATGTCCCGTTGTCCCGGTAAAAAAAATAAAAAGGCTAACATTTTATTTTATCTAGACCGCCTACTAAAGAAGAAAGCGGACATCGTTGCCACGTGGTAAAAGTTACTTTTCTCTGCGCTGAAAGTAAAGACCAATCATCGCTTTCTGTGAATCGACAAGCTGTTTTTTTAAAACATTGTTTAACAGATACTTCTATAACGAATGTGCGTGTTATCATTTCCCATGATAAATACATTTAAATGATTATAATTTAAATAAAATTTGTCTTATGTAAAGCAAACAGAAACCACCCTGAGATTTAAACGTAACATAACGGTACAGTAGCTTTCTGAGCCACAAAGCGCCTCCTACAGGAATAAACTCTTTGGATCGCAAGAAAGAGTTATTAAATCAGACTTTCTTCCCAATGATCAGTACTGTATTACTGTCCTCAGAAGCGCTATTTGCCACCCCTGACGTCAGGCTTAAATCCAGACTTGAGGTTTTGCGCAGTACAGAACAAATCCTGCCTCGCCGAACGTGACCTTCCCCGAATTTATAAAGAAATTCACTGCAGTGCAGAAATAGTATAAACACGATATTGGTGGTTCATTTATTCATCTTTCTGGCACTCCGTGTGTGATAATTATGATTTATTTCCGACATGAGGCTCTCTCTCTCTCTCTCTCTCTCTGTCTCTCTCTCTGTCTCTCTCTCCCCCTTACTCTGTATATATATAATTTGCTCAAGTCATGTATATCCCACTTCATATCCCCGCTCTGAGGAATCCTTTATAAAATCAATAAAATAAAGGAAAGACAATAACCCAAAACAATTCTAATATAAGCATATTTATAAATACCGATATAATAAGCGCATTATAAATAATAAACACCAATCCAAATGTGAAAATTAAAAGGTGAATAAATTATTGTAATAATCAAATACATTGAAAAAAATATATATTTTTTTTTCAATTAAGTTCATCGCAGCGCGTAGCTTGTAGTGTCACTACGTTGCCCATCAGTGGCAGTATTTTGTCTTCCTGCACCGGACATAAAAACAACTCCACCTACCACGGAAATCCTGTAGCCGCCATTTTAGAGGGCTATCAGCTCGGCGTGTTCATCTGAACTTTCTCATATGCTTTGTCCGTTTACCGAGAAACTTACTTTAAGCGTAATACTGTGCAATAGATAGCGATACAAGATGAGTTACGGAAGGCCTCCGCCCGACGTTGAGGGTATGACGTCTTTAAAAGTCGACAATCTGACATACCGCACGTCTCCAGAAACTCTACGGCGAGTTTTCGAAAAGTATGGCCGGGTCGGAGACGTCTACATCCCGAGAGACCCCTACTCAAAAGAGAGCCGCGGGTTCGCCTTCGTCCGTTTCCACGACAAGCGCGACGCGGAAGATGCGATGGATGCCATGGACGGCGCGCTGCTAGACGGGCGCGAGCTGCGCGTGCAGATGGCGAGATACGGGCGCCCGCCGGAGTCGCACCACAGCCGCCGCGGACCCCCGCCACGAAGATCCGGAGGGGGATACGGCAGGAGAAGCCGCAGGCAGGTTTCCACACGTGCATTTTAAAATACCATGAAGTTTTAATCCTTTCTACTTTTAAACGTTTGAGGAAGAAAAAGGAAAACTTTTCTAAGGAGTTAAAATGAAAGTTTGAGGCCTTTAGGCCTCGTGCTGAGCGCAACGCGATCCGTAGATTCTGTAGGATTTTTATATACTCTGTTGATGTGTGCAACTGGTTTTAAATTGGTTATTTGTTAGTTTTTGTGTCGTTAGTCTGGATATGTTACAGAAAAATTATTGCACTCTAGGTTTTTTTATATACATGTATATAAAAAACGTAAATTAGAAACTACATTTTGTGACAAAAACAGCAACAAACGTCACTTCCCGCCAAAATGTGATGGCTACCATAACATTGCGGCAACTTCTACATTAGTCAATACTGTCATTCAAGATGGATACGTTGAGAGGTTGTTGTAAAACACTGTCCCTTGTAGTGTTCATAGGGTTAATGGTCCTTTGTACAAATAAGACACTGATTTTGACTTATGTCATTTCTGTTCAGTCGTAGTCCTCGACGCAGGAGGCACAGCAGGTCCAGAAGCAGGAGTCGATCCCGGTCCCGCAGCAGATCCCGCTACAGCCGGTCCAGATCCAGGTCATACTCTCGGTCCAAATCTCGCTCCCGCTCCAAAACCCGCTCGCCACGCAGAAGCAAGTCCAAATCTGCATCCAGGTCCCGTTCAAGGTCTAAGTCCAAGTCTCGCTCCAAAAGTCCTACTCCTCAATCTAACAAAGGGTCTAAATCGAGATCTAGATCCAGAAGCAAACCCAAATCTCCAGAGACTAATGGGACTGCTGCAGAATCATGAAATTTAGGTAAGCCTGAGAACCTTACAAACCTGTTAAACCGGATTTTGTAGTCACTTGTAAATGGCTGCTTAATGTATTGGATTCAGATACATTTTCCTCTTTGCATTCCTTGTACATGAAGTGCTTAAAGGCATTCATGCACAGAGCTAAATTCAGTTTGGGTTAACTGGTGGTTGAGGCATTCAGTTTGTATAGGTGTCAGGTATTACATTTTATACCAAGGCTTAACCACCATATACATAGAGCGGGGGCTGATAAGACTGTTATTCAATCAGTTTCAAGCAATGTTTTAAGTCATTAGCTATGGGTCGTACACGTCTCACCTAAATGTGGAATTCTTTCCTCCAAGCTGCTGTTTCCTGTTTGCAAAAGAGGAGTTTGGGGCAGTTTGAGAGCAGTTAGTGTGTGGTCCGACCATTGGCTGCCTGCTGCTGATTGGTGGTTGCTATGGAGCAGGTCGGCCCCATTGAGTGTTGAGGTGGTGTTGAGGTATTTCATCATCCTTGTCCCAACCTCATGTCTACTGTGGCAGAAGCAGGATGGGTTTTGGGAATGTTCAGAGTGTTGAAAAGGGGTAGTTCAACTTTTGAATTTAAACACTACAACAAATATGGTGGCTCCATCTCAATGCAGAATCTCATTGGTAGAGATTTCCACAAAAAGAAACCATGTCTGTCTGTTCTGTTTAACCTATAACTTGTCTATGGACCTGAGTAAACATGTTTTGTACATGTGAAAGTAAAACATGAATCTCTTTAAAATGTACTAATTTTCTTTCTGATTTTCTTTTAGATGACGTTGCATTGCCAAAAGGATCCCTTTGAATTATGTCATCAGTCTGAGGATACGCAAATATCTATATATCAGACCAAAAGGTTATTGTAATTTGGTCTAAATTTTTTTAATGTTTTTTTTTGTTGCCCAGAATGCCTTTGTATCATACTTTTGATTTGTGATATTAAATGATTTTTGACTAAACGGGGCTGTTAAGTGTTCTTTTCATTTTTGTTAGTTTGCTTTTGTTTTATTCATGTTATTGAAACTCCCAGATTAAAGTTCATTTTAATTACAATTTTTCTTTCAAATTGTTATTGGACAATTTTGAATTTTGCGTATATACTTTGGCTTTACAAGGTGTGATTGGGTAGGGGTTGCTGTTTGCCTAGGCAATAGGTCTCTATAAAATAAACTTGTAACAGTGATGGCTTTGGCCTATTGCCAACCAAGTAGGTGCTTTAATGAAAGTTTCACAGCAACCTGATTCTAATACTTTCTCTTGTGTATTTTTATGCACTAGGCGCAGTTGCGTAGCAGTTGAGTTTTGCTGGTTAGCTGTTAAAGGTGATGCGGTGCTTGGCTGTTTCCAGTATTCTCCTGATTACTCCTGTTAACGCCTTGATTTGACTGGTTTACAATCGGCTACAGCATTTTTGTTCTTTTTGCAGAAAGATCCTGTTGAAAGCTTAATATCTGAACTCAATGCACATCCTCTGAAGTTATCAAGATTTATATTTTGAGCACATTTTTCATTGGGAAGTGAATCGTAACTTCTGTGAATGCTAATAAAGGATATTTTTCTGAGACTTTAACATTTGTGTAAAACTTTATTGCGTTGTCTGTGGCTATTGTTTTGTGTAAACGATCAACAAAACCAATGTGCTAGAAACTGTTATACAGTGAATTGATACTTTGACTAGATACTTTGAATCCAAAATGTCATTTACAAAATTAGCATAACGCAGCATTTAACGGAACTGTTACCTTATTAACTTTGACAAATTCAAGTAATTTTTCTTTGTAATTCATAAAATTTATGAAGCGCAAATACGTGTTTTTGCACATGACAATTAGTTTAATATCTTTTCGCCAAAATTGTGCAAAAAGGTAGCATGCCCTGTTTTTAGACCAAAGTTATTACTACAGTACATAACTAATCTATAGACCATATATTCATTCTTTCAGATTTGCTGTTTCTGCCATCATATGCCATCAATAAAACTCATGCAGCGCAAATCTAAACTGAATGCGTATTTTCATTGATAGTCAATAAAACATATTGACATGAACATAAACCCCCGGCTTGTTTTTTTCTGTAGATGTCACACCATGAACAATGAGTTCCGTCCATTTGACAAACGAGCAGTCCGTCAGAATCACCCTATTTATGGTGACAACGAGTTGCTACATACCGTGCAATGCGTGAAGTTTAACACACTTTTGATATCAGTAACGACCAACATACCTGACAAGAGTCCAGCACACATGATGGTATCGTCTATCTGTTCCCGTAGACATTATGGGACAACTTTGGCATCCAGCAGGTGAGTGGAGACAGAATCATCTGCAATAAGAAACAGTTGGAGTCGCATTTATTCTTAGCCAGAAAACAGGCTAAGCAAAAAAACACATGCAAACACACAGTATTTTATAGTTTATGCTCAATGCTTTGCTACAGAATTACAACTGCAGTAGAAAAAAATGTGTTCAATATAATACCTATAATCTTTTTCTATTTAGAACATTTGTAAGTAATACGAAATATAAAATTAAACTTGTAAAGACTTAAGTTAAATTTATGTTCCATGCAATAAAAAACATTTTTAGTATAATCTCAGATTTTTGATTGTATACCTGCAATAGTAATGCAAGAGTAATGCAATAGTAATGCAAGAAAAAGCACATAAACAACTTGTTTTCCACTGATTTTTTATTCAAAAGAAGAGAAACAGATCAGTTGAATATGGAGTGCAGAAATACATTCTCATTATATACAGCATTGGAGATAAATACGACTGGATCATAGTCAGGGTTTGTTGGTGGAACACATCAAAACTATAAACTGATAAACTCCAAATATCAGCATTAACTTGCAAAATCATTCACAAGTGCAAACTTAAGAACGCTATCAAAAAGTAAAAAGGTAAAAAAACACTGTACCTTTAAAAAAAGTGTCTATTGCATTTTACTTACATTTTTAGGAATATGAAATGGTCACAAAATTGTTATGATCTGAGAGTCGTAATGAGAGGTCAATATTTATGTTGAACACTTTCTATAAATGGTTTTGTTCACATTGATATCAGGCTGGCTACCATGATTTTTTTTCTAGGATTGTCCAATGATGTGTGGCAACATCTCAAAACATCAACCATGCGTTTGTTTCTCACTCACAAACCAAACATCCATTCACTCTCTCCCATGCTTACAGGTGTCACCACCATGACAGTCCTGAAACATCATCCTAAATGTTTTTCCACTCCAATTTTAAACCTTCAAACGATCTAGACTCTCTACAGGGTATTTAAGCGCTAATACTATAACCGGAGGTCTTAAAGAAACAACCCTAATGTTTAGCCATTCAAAGCGTTTCTTTTCTCACCCCACGTGAACATTCATCTGGGGGCACTCAGAAGTTACATTTACTTCTACAGAACACAAAGACCGAAGCATTAAATGCCATCATTACGCAACTTGATATTTTCTTTCAGTGTCAGCAGCAATAACCAGTTCACCACATCAGTGCACCTCCTCGATAGTTAAGGCACAAGAATGTCTTTTGTAGTGTTTTCTCCTCATTAAATCAGCCTCTGGTCTGGTGGGGCTGAGGTCTCACCCACACATAACTGTCTCTCATGTGTATTCAGATTTGCGAATGTAGTTGGATGGGACGTATCCCCTTCGTCCTTCAGCCTCGCCCAGCCACCACTCCTGGTTTCCATTCATGTCCTGAAACTCAAGGATTCGGATCCTCTGATTGGCTGAAATGCTGAGCTCATTTGCACACCGTGCACTGAATGAGTAGAGCGCGTAATATATCTGTAACAAAACATGAAGCGGCAAATTGAATATGCAAATTCATAGGTGAATAATTATTGTGACACTATACATACACAATAATACATTTACTTATATTTACAAAATGTCTTTGCATTTTTGTTTTTTTTTAAATATATTAGCATCTTTTTTCAGTTGATTAAGTGTCAACCATTGCACACATTGTTTTTATTACAACATTGGAATGATCAGTTTTACATATTCCAACAAACCTGGTGGCCATCAAGCTCGGCTTCAGGTTCTGGGTCTATATATTCTTCAGGTGGATACTGTGGACTCTTCTGTGGTACTGAATAGTCTCCATTTCGTCTCTGCTGGGAGCCATAAGCACCGTGTGAGTTGCTGTCATATCTAGAATTCTTATTGGGCGAGTCTGTCTCAGAGAAGTCTGAGGGGTTTCTGTGATTGGTTGGAGCGTTCTGACTCGAGTCTAAAGAGTCTCTGTGATTGGTGGGATTTCTGCAAGAAGGTTCAGAGTACTCCCTGTTATTTCGGTAGGCTGTCTCTGACAGTTCTTTGTGATTGGGGAAGTTTCTGAAAGTGGGGTCAAGAGAATCCCTCTGATTGGTGGAGGGGTTGTTGGTTGACAAAGCCTCTCTATTTTTCCTAGAGGTGGTTTCCTGGCTCAGGCGGGTTTGCGTTTGGAGTGGAGGTGTGGCCGTTGAGAAACTAACAGTTGATGTGTCTTGGTTAAATGTGAGAGTGCTGTTACTGTTCTGCCTGGAGAACATTGGGGAGGAGCCGCCATAGCCAGACTCATTTGAAGACTGACTCTCAATGGAAACATCTGATTGGCTCCTGCGTGGGTTGTAGGGCTTCAGAAAGGAACTATACACAAAGCCCTTTGTAACTGCAGAAACAGTGAAGAAGGCAAAATGCATTTAGAATGCATAGATGTTTACATATTGTAAAAAATGTGACTGCCTGTGCAAAAGATACTGAAGTAAAATACTCACAATTATGTATTTAAACAATATCAGTACACTCATGTAAATATACATACACCACACACAGTAAATGCAGCACAAACCTCCGTTGTCTATTAACCAGCGGTTTTGGCTGCCCATGGGGTCCTGCTGCTTAATGACACCCACTATGTCCCCCTCCAGTAAGGACACATCCAGGTCCTGTGCTGCATTAAAGTTCCTTTCAGCCTGGTAGAGTTTCTCCGGCCCAAATCTGGCCAGAAGTCCTGCTCGGTGTTTGTCCGTCTGCAGCACATAGTTTGGCTGCACAGTCATGGAAAAAAAAAGGAAAAACAAAAAAGAAAATGAACAAAAGACAAAATACTGTCTGATTAATGTGCTTCCTTATGTCAGTTGACTAATACGCTTTTTATTTCTACACAGGAAGGCTTTAAATAGAATGCAATTAGTTTTTTTAAGAAACAGATGTACCACTTCAAGTGCAAAAAACGGTATTTATTCAGTATAAATGTGGACATAAAATAGCCTATAACTGTGTGCATTTTCAGTTCAGTAATTAACATGATTCGCCTCCTATTAATAAACACGCCTCCTTCCTGCACCAAGATGTGCGGTGTGGACCACCAATTTTTCTGCATTTTAAAGAGCTAGTAAAATCTGGTAGCGCTTGCATGCGGAACCTAAATCGTATCTGTATGTTTCGGAAAAAGGCTCAGTTAGGAAACTCACAGGGCCTGGCTGCTTCTTGGAATTTTGCTTTTCCAGAGTCTTTTTGTCGAAGGTCTTGCGTGCAGGAGCGGGAGGGTTGTCAGGAAAGAAACTGAAGCTCTGGAGTAAGTTCAGAACACGGGTGTGCTCATCCTGAAACAACGCAACCAGATTCCCTTCTGTGTCAGCCAATCCAGACAGCTTCAGGAAAACAGGAACCAGATCGTCAGACACACAACAGCATTAGGTGTGAAATTAGGAAGATCATCAAAGACGTTTCAGTAGACGTTTCCTCACCTGCAGCAGTGGTGTGAGTTCTCCCACTGTGAGCGAGATGAAGTCTCTCTGGGCTTGAACGAAGCCCCTCACGCAGCTGGAGAACAGCTCCTCGGCAGCACGGTGGAACTTGGGCAGCTCGTCCAACAGCTGGGCGTTCAGAGCTTCGTAGTTATTCCTTGCGGTCTGGAGCTCCTCCTGAACACGCTTGTCCTTCAGCCTCTCCGCTCGCTCCTTACAGTTATCATAGTCTAGAAGCTTGTCTCTCCGTTTTAGAATCAATTTGTGAGGCCCGGCAAACATGCTGAGCAACTGGTTGAGGGGAACGATGACCAGAGCTTCTGTCCTCTCCTTCTGCTCAGAGACAGGCAGACAAAGTTCAAGCCAAAATGATGATGTATGATTTTAATTCATGTCTGATGGTGAACAATAACAAAACAAAAATCATTACAAGGTGAAAAATAAATTGTCTAAAAAAATGAAATTAGTGCATAAAAACTGCTACCAAAAAGTTGTGAGTGGTTGCCGGGGTGTTGCTATGCGATCTTTATTGTCCAAATGGTGTGAATCTTTAAGGTGCGATAATAATTAAATAGTTTCCTTTATTCACATTAAACATCACAAATGATAGAGTTGTACTACAGTACGTTCTAAAGCTTTTTGAAAAGCGAAGGATTTTGTTAAGCAGTCACTGAAAGGTGGTTTTAGTTTCAGTACTCACAAACTCAGTAAACTGTTTGTCACTGATGGAGCGATGAGCCTTCTGGAAGCGCTCAGGATCCATCTGCTGTTGTCGTTCCGTGTAGATGTCGCAGAAGCTAATCGCAGACAGCACCTTCACTGAGGCAGACTCCTGTTAAATGTAGAGATATTTAAATGCTTGAATACACTTAACTGTTTTAAAGTTCTCATCATTTACATTTATCCAAAGTTGCTTAGAATCCGTTCAAGTTATACACTTTATCAGTATTTGAATTCTCTGGGAATCAAACCCATGATTGTGAACATGAACCCAGAAAGCTAGTGAGATATACGAAAGCAGCTTAGAAAGAAGAACTTGTACATGGTATTATTAATGTGAAATCAACAAGATGATTGTAATACCCTTATATGCTGCAGATAGAGGGAAATGTCCCTAATAAAGGACTTTATCAGTCGTTCCTGAAATCTGAATCTTTTCTCTGCTTCATCAAAAGCTTCGTCCTTGATCTGAAGAAGAGCAACAGAAGGTTTGGAGGTAAATACACATTTCTGCACAGTCTCTCATGTCTGATGATGTTAATGTGGATTTATGGTGAAGGTACCTGAGGGGAGATTCCAGTCAGGTGCTTGAGATGGCTGCTCACTCTGTTTGACTTCTTGATGATGGAGTGCATACTGAGCTTTGAGATCTTGTCTATCAGTCTATCTTCATCACCTTTGCGGTACTTCACCACTGTAGACAACAGATGGCGCTGTTGAGTTATATCCATACAACCAAAACAGCTTGACGACACTGTTCGCCTAGTTACTGTTCATGTCACTCCACAGCATCCTCAAAAACCAACAGTTTGTTTTTAGTTAGCAAGATAACTCTTCTAACAGAAACTAACAAATCTGCTCAATACCATAACATTTTAATATAGCTTTGTGTCTTTAATAGTTTTATAAAGAAATGTATTGACAGTTTTTTATTTATTGTTAATATTTATATTATTGTGAAGATCCTTACAAAAATGACTTTTTGGTGTGTGTGTTTTTTTTGTGTAAAAGTGTAGTAACCATAGCACACTGATGTCTACCATTTCTATAACCACAGCTTTACTACGAATACCATGGTTAAACTGGTTACTGTAGTTGATCATTTGTGGCTCAACTGTTGTAACCAGTTTTTTAGTTTAGAACTGTAATATCACCATGGTTAATTTTCATAAAGGTACAGTCAAGACTGAGTGTGCTAACGTAGCTATGCTCATATTTATGACACAGCACTTGTGCATTATTGCAAATCCTCAGAACTACTAGCACGTTCACACTGAGCCGCATACCGAGATCTTTTCTCCTCTTGTATTCGTTGATATTAACGTTGATCTCTTTGATGGACATCACGGCTTCGGTGAGCTGCTTCCTGTCATGATGCGACTCTGGAGTCGTGTTGAGCAATTCCATGAGCAGCAGTGGGTATCGCATCACTCTCTGAACCGGCTTTATCAGGAACGAACCCAGATTAATGTAGTTCGTCTTTCCCCTGTGACAGAACAAAAGGGTGAGAGACAAAGATATTCAGATACTTCGTCAAGTTGTTCATCCTGTTCTGTCAGCGGACCGGGTCACAGAATACACACGTGGCTTTCATCCATCAGTTATCTATTGGCTCGCTGTCACCCGTTTTAAAACATGGTTACGGCAACGCAACAGGCTACCAAGATATTCTAGCAAGGGAACAATTGCAAACGCTTTCTGATTGATAGATGAGGGTGTGCGAATGCGCTGCAAAAACATAGTTTGTCTTGTTTACCAGTAAAAATATATTTAAAACATCCTTTAAACAAGATATATCTGAAAACAAACTGTATAAGATGAATCAGACATACTTAATAAAAATGTCTTATATTAAATATATCTCATTTTAAAGATGTTTATTGAATCTTTCATATATGTTTGTGTTGGAAAACAACACAAAATTACTTTACTATAAAGTATTTTTTGCACAGCAGTTCCAAATAAATCTGAGGCCAGTTATTGATGGATGTCACTAAAGCTGTATAAACCGCAGGAAGCAATCTTATAGCAGGTTTTGCACATTTCAACAAACATAATCGCTGTTGTGTTGGTTTAACTGCTTAAATTTCCATATCATCAGCTTAGAGGTTGTTAATAACTGTTTAATCATAAGAAAAGCATTTCACCAGAAAGCATTAGGTCAGCTGCCAAAAAAAAAACAAAAAAAACAGTTTTCCCACTGGGATCATATTCCGACTTGATCAAAAGTCAATTCTGTGCACAAATTGCTTTCACATTCAATTTGTGCACTTTATTCAGAATATGTCTCCTGACAAGGAAATGGCATCAAAACACATAGCACACAGACACACAAACACACAGCAAGGCCCCCTGGTCACACAAACACAAGGAGAAAAGGGTTACGCAGGTTAATAAATGTTGAGCATGCTGTCAGACACATGCAGTTGCTTCAAACTTACCACTCACGGTATATCCCTCTGTCAGATGAAGGGGAGAGAGAGAGAAACAGAAGAAAACACAGTGTAGAGTTAAACCACTTTAATCTTGTATTTGACAGAAGCTAGCAAGCTAATAAGATATATTGTCCTTGTTGTACGCAGCTTATTTCTAATATAAGGCTGACATTGCCGTTGTCAGCCATTGCCATTGTTCGGTAATGAACATGCAGGCAAAAGGGCAAGGCAACAAACACAAAGCTATGTGTGCGCAAGATTAATATGCAGCACGTTGCCATGGCAACACATACCGCGGGTGCCCCGCTTTAGGAGTGCAGTTAGCTTGCGCTGGGGCCTCCACTGGCCCCTGTCTGATCTCCCACAGAGATCCAAAATGAAATGTCAGTCAGAGTCTAGTGCACCCAAAAGTGTCTGAGAAAGCAAGTCTGAAAGTACTGGAGAATCACTACCGCTTTACAGAGACAAGCTTCTCAGAGTCACTACCACTTCTCAAGCTTCTCAGAGGATTTGTTTCTCAGATTTACGAGCGGTTTGGTTACAGTACCATCCTGCCAGAGAATTAGCAGCAATTTCTCGACTGGAGTCAGAGACATTTGGGATAGAGCTAAGCCGTAATTTTGGCAAAGAAAACCCTTCTTTTACAAATGCCTTAACAGCAAATAAAGAGAATAAATGCAACACTACGCTAGCAGGAAATGAGTTATCTTAAAAGAAGTACGCGAGAGCATTTATGTTTACAAAAGAAAACTGGTCATGAAATGCTGCTGTTGCAGTAGCAAAATGGTGCTTTAGTTGAACTCAAAACACTTACAAGTATTTACTTTATCTCAAATCTTCCGAAACCCATGTTATTTTAACTATTCCATGGAACATGGAAGGAGATTAGCAGAACGTGTTATCGGCTTGTACTTGTGTTGTTTTTCCACTGATTTTGTCTTGAATTCGAACACAGTCAAATTCCACTGCATGGAAACAAACTTCTTATTCCAAACTTTGACTTTCAGGTGAAAAAATAATTTTCATTTGTTTCTCAGTGTTCTGTTACTTTAACAAACATTTTCCTTTAATGCAATTTCCTTTAATGAAGAAACATACTGACCAGTGGCGCTCACAAAAACAGTGAAACCAAAAAAGTGGTGAAACTAGGTGAGGCACATTCCTCTCTCGCCATGCATTACTAAACCACCATTATAGAGATCAAACACTGGAAACAGAGAGACAAGCCTTTTCTATTAAATTTATTAAATGTTAACAAAATGGAACCAATATCCAATCCCATGTCTCTAAACTGTATTGTATTGTACTTGGCATCACCAGGTTCAGGTATAAAATTAAAAATAAACTTAAAAAAAGCAAGCCAACAAGAAAGACAAAGATGTTTCCTGTTTTGAGATTCCGCAGATGCCTTTAGTCATCCTACATCCAATCAGAACACATCTCAGTGATGACACTAGGATGACACTAGATAACACCTCCACACCCTGTTGTACTACTATGATCCAGAAACTAACCCATTCTAACCCACATAACAGACAATTCCAGATACCACTGAAAATGGTTAATCATGTGTAATGTTACATACCACACAATTAGTGACCTGTTCTCATGTAGTTATATTGTTAAAAACCGTGACTCATTGCATTTACATGCTCAACTAGATCAGGAATCATGCTTTGGTAATGGTAACCACACCATGCAACGTTCTAAAGATCCCTTAGAAACATGACAGTCACTGACTGAAAATTACCTTAGCCTCTCGAGACACTCCAGCACGTGTTTCTGGATGTTCTCGTCCTTCTCGTAGGTCTCCAGTAAAGAGATGGCATCGTCGTGATTTTGGCAATACAGCTTGTAAACCTCTTCCAACTCACCTTTGTATTCCAGGAACACATTACCTGGAAGAACACATAAACGGTATCTGGTAAAACTGCAATATGAGAGGTCTTAAAAAGATGAATTCGTGAGATGAACGACAGGAAAAGAGTTGAGGAACTTTGGCTCTAACCAATCGAGTCTGTGTCCTGGAGGTTCTTGTAGAGTCGAAGGGAAAGGTCAATTACTGTGTTGATGTTTCCAAAAAGACCTTCAAAATCAATACTCTGGATCTACAGGGGATGTAGATATAAGATGAGGGTTTACAATTATTCTCCATACACCCCAGTAACACTTTCTGTTTGTTTGCTAGGATTTAACTGACCTGTTTCTTCTGAAGGGGCTGAATGACCTCCTGGACGCACATCTTGAGGTCCTTGATGTAGTCATGCTCTGTCTGCAGAAGCTCCTCAATGACCTTTGACCTTTTCTCCAGCATTCTCTGTTCGGGGTCCTCAGTGGTGGCTGCTGACGCCAGAGATGGTTCCAGAGACTTTGGCTGGGAGGTGAGCAGGGTCATCTCTGATACCAGAGAAAGACGACATGGTCAATCATCAGTTAGCAGACATCCAAACACAGCTACATATTTCCGAATAAACCAGCTAACAATTTAAGGTTGTATGAATGCTTCCCTAGCATTTCCATTAAGTAACAAAAATGTTTAAAATGTTATTTTGAATGTTCTAGGACTGTTCAAAATGTGCAATTTTTTAAACATTGTATTAACGTAGTTGCTTGGTTATAAGAACATTACGCAAATATTCTGTAATGCATTTAAAATGTTCCACTAACAACTTAAGAATAACATTTTGACAGATGATGCATAACATTAATAAAAAATTATAAACTAACATATACTAAAAGAAAAATTTATATTAACTTTAAGAGAATGTTGGCCAGCATTGTGATAACAGACCCGGTTAACCATGAAAACCTGCTTTTTAGCAAATCAGTTACCACTATACTGTGCAAATAAACCTAATTAAAATTCATAAGCCAGGCTGGAAAGTTTATAAGGCGCTGCTTAAACATTTGTAGATCGTTTTTTGCCCCTTTGCCAATACAAACACAATAAAATACTTCCAAACCAGTCAGGATGGATTACAGCAACCGTATAAACAAATGGAAAGCACAAAGGAGGCGTGGATTAATCTGCTGGTAAGAATAGCAGGCAAAGCAGATATTAGGCAGTTTGCCCTGTGTGTTACCACAGGCTAGCCAGAAGATGTCATGGCCAGGAGTTGAGTTTTTCTGTTCTTTGATCTCTTAGGTCTAAAATGACCCTCAACCGAGTCCGGGGCAGAAGAGGAGAGTGTGGGAGGGAGAACTGCTCTCATGCCTCGGTACCCTTGCACAATGCACCCCAAAATGGTGCTTTACAGAGGTACAAAAGACTGTCAAAGCACACAGTGAGACATGGGCCCTTTCAGAAGGTTCAGAGAGGTGGGAGCTGGAACTCTAGAACATTTCAGTCAGAATATGTATGAATATGAATGTGTACAGACTTGTGACATGCGTATTGGCATTTCAGTGTTTTTATATTCAGAAACACAGATAAGCAGATTTATAGCATTAGCATCAAGCTTAGAGCTTTCAGGCCATCTGATTTGGTGACTCACACTGACATCACACTATAATAAATCTGTGTTGCTGATTCGCTAAAAGGCTGATAAGAAAAAATTCAAATGGTTTACAGCCAGTATTTGACCTCCTTAATGTTACAGTGTAACTGATAAACAGTAGAAGTAAAATATGCTTGTGAACACGGGAGAAGAATGAGTCTAAAAAACATGAATCACAAACATGAATCATTGAAAATAAAACTACAAGCATTTATTAAAAAGTTTGATGTCAATTAAATGAATTAATATAATCTAAATTGTAGAATTAAGGATTAAGTTTAAATGAATTATTAAGAATTAAGTTGTTTGCTTCATAATAATATACACTGTACGCTGACTATATATATTATACACATTCATTATATACATACATTATTGTCCCATATGACACATATATAGTCCTATCCTCTAATATAAGGTTATTTTCCAGGTCTCTGCACATAGCCCGTACACATGATGTAGGGTGTGTGGTCCATGCCAGCTATGGACAAAAACAATGCTGGGTCTATAATGCATCAGCCACCCATGTGCTAATTGTTCTACTTTACATACATGAGTGTTCTACTTTACCCACAACGCAACTTGTTCTAACCCACAATTAGTTCACAGGCCTACTGAATTCATTGTTCTCCCCAAAATATTTTTCAAAGAACAAATTCTCTCACAATGGTTCATTCACGAAATCTCCATGTTTTGGACCCTCTGTGAAGTTTAACTAGACACCCCCCCTTGTCTAAGGTAGCGGGGTCACGAATATCAACATAAGCAGGAAACAGATTGACTCAGTCGAGTCATTCTGAAACCTTGATCTACTTACTACATGTTCTCTTCGAGTCAAATAACAAATAGAAAGTCGTATATGAAAGTCGTCTGATGTATGGTTTCACATGAGCGTAACTGAAACTCACTCAACACAGATTTCTGTTAAGTAATGATTCATGTTGTTTTGTTATCTGTGGGCATGCAGTAATTTAAGATGTACCGAGTTCAAAGGTGATTGTGGGTGTTAATGCGACACATACAGACAGCCGGCCAGAAAGACAAGACACAGAAATAGAAGCTTTAGTAACAAAGTCCATTGTGCTGCGGTGAGCGAGAGCCACGGTTTAACTTCAAGACCATGTGTGCCAACGTTTAAAGACATCAGTCTGTGCCATGGCCCGGTTAATGGCCGAGACAGTAATCTTTAGAAGACACACACATACACAATAGCTTCTCCTTCTATCTTTGTGTCTGTAATTCATTGTGACATTATGTTTGGTCTGCTTTCAGTGTCGTGCTCCAGCCAGCGTTGTCATGTGGCTCAAGTAGTTTTCTATAAAGGCACAAGAACAGACCCAAAGATGGAGAAAGAGGGGGCTGTCCCAATATAAAATACAGTACTAATATTAATAAAATTAATTCGAAAAATATTAATGCAGATGATTAATTGATCATCTTTAGAGCTTGACAAAAACACAAAATAATAAATAGCGTATTGCTCATTTAAAAGGAAGATTTCAATTTTTTTTAAATTACAAACATAATTTACTTAAAGTACTTAAAGTAAATTTACTTAGGATACATATAATACTTACTTAGGATACTATAATACTATAAAACCAAAATTGTTTTTTAAATGGCTTCATTATTGGACCAAAGAAGTAACAAGTGAACAAATTCTGTTAAAAAAAAGGGTATTAATGAAAGAAGCACATTTCTGAACAGAGATCATGTCACTTTATCTTGCTTCCACAAAGCACAAAATATAATCCTCATATTATATTATATTGGGATAACATAGATTGTTAGGTTTTGAACAAATCTGCCACATTCATGTTAAATGCTGTTACAGCGAAATGTTGACAAACACTTTCTAAATTAGTTAATTTTTTAATTCACTAAATTATTAAACTAATACATTTTGTGTTTAAATAAAAACATTTTGACTAGTGGTCACAATCTGAACCCTACTGTATATGGAGCTTCAATAAATGGTTAAAATTAGGCATGAGACCAAAAGATATTTATCACACTTGATAACCTCAGAAATGACTAGCTTTAGATCTGTTAAACCGCAAGTCCAAAAACAAAATATGCAGTAACCCAAACTCTATGAGCCTTAAACACAAAACTTATCAGCCCATCCATCCAGTTTCCCACGCAATACACTGATATTTCTGGCGCCTCTGTGTCCACAGAACTCAGAAGTTGTTGAAAGACAGAGGCCTAAGACTTCACCCACCTGTTACCCCCCAAAACTTCTCGTCTTCAGTGCCACATGCAAACACCAACACAGGTCACGGGTGCATTCTTCTAAAAATCACCCCCATTCCACTGTATCAACAGGGAAGGCTTTCTCTTGAGGACAAACTCAATTCTGGTTCTGAATTTCCATCTGAATGCATGGGAACCCGTGCTATTACACACCACTGAGTGAACACAGCTCCACAAAGCCTGGAGCTGAAATCCTTGTGCTGTTAAACACACTCACACACAGCACTGATCCTCAATGGTGACTCATTTCAGAAGATCCGCTCCATGTTTTTGGAGTGACCAGCCACTTAGGTTCTGGCTCCACCCCATTCAGGCTGAATTCCATCAAGATCTTCAAGCTCCCTCAATGCCATGATCCCCTTGCCTCTCAGAGCTCTCACTCTTTCTGTTTAGAGTGGGATTCTTTGTTCAGGTGTATCAGAGGAGCAGGTGGGCGCTAATATCATATGCTCTGAATTCCTACTGTGAATTTTAATTTAGTGACCAGTCTTTGCTACTATTGGCCAAATGCAATACAACCACGTACAAGCCAAGGCGCTCAAAATGTCTGTAGTTAATTAAACATTGATTTTACAAAATATTTACACTAAAAGTTACTGTTTATAATCACAACTCATTATTTTCCTCAAATATGCTTGATTTAAGCATCAACACTGCCTCAAAATAAATGAGAATAAACGTTCACACAAATGAGACTGAAGGTGGTGAGCAAATCTGGTGTCAAATCTGGTGTCTGGAGCAAATCTGAACAAACCTAAACAAGGTCTATAAACACACTTCTGAAACTGAAAAACTTTACACACCTTGTTTAGTCTCATTGCTGTCTAGGAGATGCAACTGAGATATTTAAGAGATCTCGCTTAATTGTACTTATGGGTACAAACTGAAAAAAAGTGATTAAAACAAAATGTCTGCAAGTCGTTTTACAATTTGCTACAAAGAAAGTGAAAAATTCTTTCACTGAAACAACAAAAACGAAACCGAAACAATAACATTGTTCTTTATGTGAAACTAAAGGGTGTTTTATGGTCCGAGTAAAACTCAGTGAGCTGTTTGTGTCTCCACACACTATCAGGGCTGTGTGTTCAGCACAAAGTTCACACAAGAACGCCCAGTTTCCATAGATACATCTCACAACTGACATCTCAAAGTTAGTGTGGGAACGACTCACAAACAGTTTCTGAGTGAACGAGTCTGATGTGTATTTTAAATTAAAGCCGCGTGTTTTTGGAAGAATCCAGTAAACAAGACAGATTACAGGCATTAGTCAAGAAAATACTGCTTGGAAAATGACAGCGTAAGAAAAGGGCGTAAGGGTTTACTGTTGAAATCCTAAATAAATTAAATTTAGGAAAAAATGTAGAAGTATTGCATAAGAACAGAAACCAAGCTTTCTGCAAGTTCTTCACAAACTATTTTCTCACACACACACACACACACACACACACTGGTAGAGAAATCTACGTCATTGCTACTGTCTCTTAATATTTGTGTTGTTGAACAAAAGGCTGCAGGTTCACATTCCACCTCTGTTAGACTGAGACGTCCTCCTGGTTTGGGACGTGACACGCCTGCAATAAACGTGAGCAAACATTTCCCCTACCCAGCTAACATTTCTCTAAAGTTGCCATGTAATGGTATTGCTTGGATGTATGTTATTTAAAATTTTATAACACTCTGTAACATTTTAAAACCCTCCACTAACCACTTAACAGTAATGTTTTTTGATATATATGATATATAATGTTAAAAAAAGTTTCACAAAAAGATTTGTTCTACTTAACCTTCTATATTACTGCAGGAAAGTTTTTAATAACTTCAGGCAACATTCTGAGAACAATCCCTGTTGGCTGGGGAACCAGAATCCACCTGAACATCTAACCTGCAAACTCTACTTAGAAATTTAAACAAAGCTGTTATGCTGGCAATGTTTGTGTAAAAACAGATGACATTTAAAATTCATCACAGCCGCTGAAGTGTTTGGCCTGCAGTAAATAGAGGCAAAGCAACAGGAATGTCGAGAGCAACTCCAGTCAAGAGTCTGAAGGAATTCATTGTTGTGCTAAAACTGATACCTGAGTCTTGACTTGGCTATCAGTACACCCTGTGACACACATTTGGTTCTGGAAATGGCTTAAAAAACAGCTAAAAATGTAGCTTTCCTTCTTTGCACTATTCTACCGAGAACCACAAAGAAATGCTGTAAACGTGGGCCTGTGCTGGTTAAACTGGGACGTCTGGTCACCTTGTTGACAAGAGTTTGTTTGGTGACTTGTTCAGTCATTAAAAAATTTAAGCAGGTTGCCATCAGCCTGCTGACTGGGGGCACAAAGACAAAAACATGAGGGACTTAAGTAAATGTTATTGAACTGGTCAACACAAATAAAATGACTTCCAGCACAACTTCATAAACATAAACTGTAAAAAGCACAACACAAATAAAATTACTTTTGTCCTTGCATACATTCCTCATTTACAAACCCTGACAAATCATGCCCATGACTGTGTGTGTGCCGGTGTGGTTTAGGTCTTTTAGCCATAAATAATCCTCTCAACAGGCTTAGATTAGCCTTACAGTGATATGCTACAATTACATGCATTCTAACACCGTGGGCCCTTTTATTGGGGGCCCACTAGGACAAAGCAAGACGTCTCAGCTAAAAAAAACATGATGTACGGCTATAGCGAGAGCCCACCCTCTACAGCTACACAAAGAAGAGCTTCACTGCTGCCATAGATCACTAAGGAACGTCTGATTTGGCAGAGCACTGATAAACTAACAGACATATAACTGTCAAACAGCTAAAACACAAAATGTTATTAAAGCTGCAATCTGTAACTTAAAATTGCTTAAAATGTACAATTTAAATGAACATTTAAGCTCAGTTTGATTTTAAGGCACATAAAGTAACCCACAATTGTATGCTGCAAACAGAGGTGGCAGTAGAGAGGCAGACGTTTTAGGGCACAACCCCTGTAAATATTGACCACTGTGACAGAGGAGGTGAATAACAAAATTTTGCCTCAAGTTTAATAACACAGCAAGTCAAGGACAAACATATTGGCGCGTGACAGAAAGCAAGACTGTAGCCTGCAGTCTTTGTTTATTAGGGAGTGTGTGTGAGATCCTGACCTACATTAACTAGCTAATTCCCTCTTCAGCCTGTGACTTGAGGCTTTTGTCTGCCAAGCTGGCCCTTGACTTAATGTTGTATAAATGTTGCGTGAGAGTTGCCTGAAGGTTTCCACTTAATCCCTTTCCTGCCCCCTGGTACTGGCAGCTGCACATGGATTATGAAGACCAGCAACAGGCGATGCAAAAGATGAAGGCGCTCACACATTTAAATTATACACACAAACACACTCATATAAGCACACAATCATCAGTGTCATTAGCAAATGAATTCTGAGTAAACTTCACTGCTGACTAACTATTTATCTGAGTAACAAATTATATTCTGTGTGTGGAGCAATACTGCACAAAATACCTTTTCCAGAATACTTTTTCTCTTCAAGTATTTTACATAAACACCCACAATCAAACAGTGTCTGAATATAAAAAAGCTGCAGTGAGATTAAGATAAATTAACTTAAACTTTGGTCTGGTTCTCACACATAACTTTAGGAAAGTTCTCTAGGAATTTCAAATGAAGAACACAAAACACATTTCCAAAACAATGCATAAAGATGGTAAAGCTGAGCTGAAACAGAAAGGGAGTACAATTCTATCAAGCTTGAAAGAGATAACCTCAACATGGTGCCCCAAACTAAACAGGAAGAAGTCATTTTGGGCTGCACACATGGGGGGATGGTTTCAGTACCAAGCACATCCTAGCCCCAGAGATTTCCCTCTAGAGTCTCGTCCCCCTCCACCTGCTGACTGGAGCACTGGGCTATACAGGATTACCCCAGGCTGAACCGGCCACCTGCTCTGTGTCATAGACAACACAGGTCAGGCCAAATCTCCCTTTGCAACAGCCACTGCAAGCACTCATCACCTAAACCCTGACAACAATAACAAACTCTGATGCCTCTGTTGAAAAGCTAATTACACAGATGAGGATGCAATAACTGAGAATCCTGTAAAACCTAAAGGAGTGGGTGCTATTTAAACAGCACAGATATATACAGCAGCTATTAAAATATGTGGACAATTAATTCACTTTTAATATGCATTTAAACATGCATCACTGTCCTGCTATTAGGTTCAACGGTGTCCTAGCAAAATAAGCACAAACTTGTTATATCTTCTACAGCTGCATTTTACTAAATGTGACAACTACAAAAACTGTCTTAAACTTCAGTGTACTTACACTAACAATGTACTAAATTTGACGTTTGTGTTCTTTATCTTGTCCTAATGTCACAGTGTCATCAAACACTGATGTTACAAAAGAACAGGCAGAAGACAAAAGGGGGAGTGAAAGAGAGACGCAGAAAGCAAGGAGTGAGTAGACAGTCAACAAAAACTCAAAGTAACAAAACCAGTTTAACTAGTTCCCCCCACCCTGTAAGCTTCCAATTCACCACTCTGAAAAACATGTGAAACTCCACACTGAGGTTCTGACAGCTTCACTAGACAGTCTCACAGACATGCATACCTGTGCATTAAGATGGTGACAGCACAATCAGCACCTTTGGTATTTCCTGAATTGATTTGGAAATGTACACAGCACAGCTGAAGGTCAAAAGCTACATGTGCATTTGTTCATTAAGCAAACACTTTTATCTAAAGTGACTTCAGGAGAGAAAGAGCATTTTGCAATAAGAGCCAACAAGACTAGCTACATTTACAAGTAGGAGTAGTTCTGATGCCAGGGACAAAATTACCAGTAGAAGAAAGTTTTTTTAACAAGGTTAAATCTTAGGAACATTAGGTTAGCTATAAATGTGGCCAATATCAAGGTGGGTGTTTCTAAACTTGTTGGTTTGCTTTATACTCATTACACTTACATTCTTCAACTCATTCCATTACATCACACCCACAGCTACCTCAAAGTGTGTTGTTCCCCTGCTCTGACCTCAACATTTTGTTGTTCTGGTAATGGACATGCTGCTGGTTTTACCTTGTTTCTTTTTCCTGTTGGTAGCAAACTCTGACTTCCTGAAAGAGCTGGGTGCTGTTTTCCTATAGAAGCTGTTCCTGTCCAGTGAACCCACATAAAGGGGCTTCCGTAGGCGGCCTTGGCTTTCCACATCCAATTTTCCTGAATCTGGATAATTGCCGGCCTGGTGCTTGGAGTCATAGCTGAGTTTAACAGGATCCTCATAGGACCGCATGCCTCTCAATGTCTGCTTGTGATAAACATCTTTTTCCCATTCCCTGCAGTCTCTTCCACTGCTGTCACTGTTGTAACCCTCTTTTTGTTCTTCTGAAACAGATCTTAAATCTCTATATCGCTCCCTGTTTTTTTGGTCATAGTGATCACTTTCACATCCCTTGTCTTCATAACAGTCTTTGACACCACTGTCGTATCGTTCATCTTTCTGATAGCTTCCATCATCTTTATCTTTGTAGTCACAAACATCTTTCTTCCTGTACTGGTAGTGGTCTTTCTGTCTATGACGGTCAAGGGAGTCTCTATCCCTAAACTCAAAGCGATCCCTCTGTTCATACTGGCAATCTTCTCTATAATCATACCTATCATACTGGCTACCTTTCTTGCGTTCGTATCCATCAACGCTGTCATCTGACTTGTGTTTAGAGTGGTTTCTAACTTCTGCACCTGTCCTTTCTCTGGGGTCACTGTACTCAGCTTTCCTAAAATCTCTGCGGATCTTTTCCTTCTCTCTGTAATCATAATCTCTTTTCCTTTGAACATATCGCTCATTATCTCTTTGTTCATGGGACTCCATGTCATCTCTGTACTGATATCTGTCATGTTTCTGACGATCGCCCTCAAAGTAACAACGCTCAAAGCGGTCCTCTTTCTTATAATGACGCTCTCTACGATCATAGCGTTCATAATGGTCATCATCTCTTGAGTCATACCGGTCTGTTTCTCTATATCTGTACCTGTCCCTATTTCTAGATTCATAGCATTCTGGAGGTTTACAGTCATAATACTTATCTCTGCGATCATAGCGGTCATACTTATCCAGTTCTTTGTGGTCATAGTATTCCCGACCCCTGCGATCTCCATCTCTGTAACTCTCTCGCTCCTTATCATAGTAATCCACATGATCATGGTCCAGACTGTGTGCATACCGATCTCTCCGACTGTATGGCTCTCTGCCCTCGTTGCAATGGTCTGATTCCCAAGAGTTGTACCGCTTAACGTGGTTAGGCCGTTCCTTAGTCCTTGGGCTCTGAACATAGTCTCTGTTCTCCCTGCATTCAGAATAATCAACATCTTCTCTGTGCTCATAAAAACAGTGATTACCTGCCCAATCCTGTGGCTTCCTGGGCTCCTGGTAGACTGCCTCTGGGGATTGGTAAAAGAATTGCTGAGGAGGGCACTCACGGTAATGGACCTTGTCCCAGTCCTCATATTCCCAGCTGTGCTGACGGAACCCATTGGCTTGTGCGAGGTAGGCCTGATGCTCCCAGTGTCCAGGTGCAGCTCTGAAGTCTTGCTGGCATATGACCTGCTGCTGCTGAGGTTGTGTTTGCTGCTGAAAATGTAGCATTTGGATGCATTTTTCCTTGTCCCAACTTTCACTGACCAATTCTTCTACACTCTTACCTCTCCTGGGAGGAGCCCTGCTGACGTCCCAGGGCACTGGAGCAAACGCCATAGAATGTCCTAGAACCACCTGTCCCTTCATAATACCTGTGAGAATTTACTTTTTTTCCCACAAAAAGGGCAAGCTGGGTTAGCTTCCCCAGATTTTACATTCCAGGTCCAGATGTGAAGAAGTCCATTTGTCCGACATGCTCAAACTGTCTGTCTTGCCTAAACTCTCCTTCAACAGCTGACTGAACAGGACCGTCTAGCTTAGAGCTGAGAAACTCAATCTCTCTCTCTCTCTCTGTCTTTCCCCGCCTACTCAGCCAATAGGAGGAAGAGAGGGAAGGAGGTGGGGGAGGGAGAAACACACAGAAGGGAGGCAAATGGGAGGCGTTGAGGGTTAAATATTGAAGGTAGTCACATGGACGGATTACAGGCAGGCTGTGATTGGCCGGAGTCCCTTTTTGCAAGAAAACACAGGCTGGACTTCACTGACCCCCCCTTCAACAAAGGAAACATTTCCCTCTTTCATTCCACAAACTTTCTTTGAGGTGTTTTTAAACTTGGCATTGTATCTGTGTTTTGTCTACTCCCTGACTGACTAAAAAACCAAAAAACATTTTAATACATAGACATTAATCCAGAACATTTTTTTAGAAAATAAAATGAAAAAACAAGTTTAGCAGGTGCATTTGTCATGTACTGAGCACTGCCTAAAAACTCTTTTCTTTCTTTTAAAAGCAACATCAAGTATTCTGCTCTGACTTGCTCATTACGCATTTCAGAACCTGTTTAAAAGCTGGTTTCTGAGCAGCACATGGATTCACACTCTGATATTCAGAGTTCCCATGATTTCATAATCTTACTTTCATGTTTCAACAACATGACCTGTTAAAGTTGGATGCAGGCCGAATACTGCAGACAGCACTGTGCACTGTGGAGTGCTTGCATGCTCCACAATGAGCCATTGTTAATGATGGCCCCTGGTTTCACAGGCCATGGCATCTTTTCATGACAAGAAAAAAACGCTATTCATGATCTTTAGTATAGTATATCACTCCCCTCGACAATGCAAGACAAAACAGCTCATAGAACCATGATTTCCTACTAAAATCCTACTAAATCCTAGTACTGTATAAATGAAGTAAACAGAGAACAGGGAAATAAGTGCTAAGGTATTGCTACTTAAGGGATTAAAATGCAATATCACACACAATACATCTGAAAAGCTAGAATGGGGAGATTGCAAACTGCAGTGCCAGTGCTTTCTGCTGCAAGTGTTTTGATAATCACTGTTTAAAATCTCACTTTACTTTACACTGGGCAGACCGAAACCGAGTTGTTTTTTCACATCAGGCACATCAAGAGCCACATTCCTTTTTTGTAATGGTAGGAACATGAGTTGTTTTGCTTTGTTTGCACAAGTGCAACCCTTTGAAACTAAAAATTGAACTTGCTTTCAAACATGGTCGCCTGCTGACTTTCATATATGTTTACATCCACACTGTAAAAAAGATGCAATCCATCATGACAACATGTTTTTACATAATCTTTTTACATTATAAAATAAGTTTAAAAATAATTATATTGTTTTTAATAACTTAACAGCCACTTAACAAGAGTCAGGCTTTAAATTACTACGTTGAAGCAACATATAAAGCCCATTTGATTAAACTTAAAAATAAAACGCAACCAAAACATTTGCAGTAGGCAGCATGCAGAACGCAGAAAAGTAACTAACTAACAAGTGTAACCAAACAAATTAGGCACTTAGTTGTTTGTAGTTCTACACATACCATAAGGAAAATGAGTCAATGCTAGTCAAGTATAAAGTATCTAATTACACTGAAACATCTTTAGATTAAAGCAGGGAGGCACATCTATGTGCCTCAATGAGTTTTCAACATTTAGATTAGACCAAACTCATCACAGAACACAACAGGACCCCAAAAAGCAATTACAACCATGAGAAACCAAGATGCATTCCTGAGACAGAGGTGAGAACATGGGTCTCGGAAGCCACTCCCCTCATCTGTGTTATTAAAACAGCCCTACAATCAAACTCTCACAACCTTTCCAGCAGGCATCCCTTTAAAGAGCCTTCTGTTATTCTGAATAGGCTTTCGTGCATGAGACGGACACAGAAAGGCTGGGAGCTGGAGATTAGATGCAGGACACAAATGAGCCCTTGATGCTTTTTATGAGCACCCAAACAGACCTCAATTAGAACTGGGGCTATGGATGGCACAGTGCAAAGCCAGAAGGGAACACACACTCATACACACGCATGCGAACAGGCCTGCACAACCAGAATCAGAACCCACATTCACGTCAGAACAATCAGTTACAATCACATCAGACTGAGAGATGATTGGTTACCAGGAATAGAATGATACAGGGGAAATATGAGAACTCTGGGACTGATAACAAACACATACATTTCTCTCTCTCTCTCTCTCGCTCTCTCTCTCTTATTCTTTAATTCTTTCCCTCTCCATTTTACTCCCAGTCTCTCTCTCTTTCTTTCTTTCTTTCTTTCTTTCTTTCTCTTTTTTTTCACTCTTTCTTTCTCAGCTCATTCTGTCTTACTCCACAGTTTGCTGTTTGCTGTGAAGCAAACTCAGATCCATAACTGATACGCTGTTGCCAGAGTCCATATGCTGTAACAATAAATAACCATTGTTTCTACCCTCCCTGATGGGAAACACACCCTGTTACGATGAATGTGGAAACACACACTCACACATTCACCTCCCTTAAATGGATAAAAACAAACACACCAGGAAATGTTGCTACTTACACCATGACTCAATGTGATACTGCTTATGACTAGACCTGACACCCACAGTTACTGTCATAAACATGAACATTATATTGTTATCATAACTTGATAACAATGAAATATAGTATAAAGTATACTACTATACTATATACTACTACTGTAGTATAAAATATAATATTAACTATAACACACACACATACATATATATATATATATACCCAACAAATAACAAGCAAAATAAATAAGTAATCTTGGCTGGGACGATCCAACTATTTTAAACATATTGTAACTTTAATATTTTATATATCTTATATATAAGATATATACAATTCACTGCCCGAATACTTGATATATTTTATATATACCAAAGCAAAATCTTACAAAGATTTTAACTAGAAAAGACTAGAATGTGTATTGCACACACTTACTGTAGTCAGCCCAACTTGGGCAGTGATCCAAAACACTGTGCATTGCTCGCGAGTGATAACCATGTCTAAAGCCACATCGAAATTGTCCTTATATATTAGAACCAAAAAAATCAACCTCGAAATAAAATGCCTTGTCTCTTTCTGAACATTGTTATTTTAAAAGTAGGCTACACTTAACCCCAATGTGTACATAGCCATGTGCAAACAATGTGTGTGACATGCATAAAGCTGTCACATGCTCTGAACACAAACTAAACAAAGACAAGAGCAATGACAGGTACAAGTAGTCTCACATCACCACAAACAAGAAATAAAAAATTACTATACCAAGACTCTATGACATCACATATTTAGAGTTCAAATCTCACCTGCCACTCGTGTGGTTTTGGTTCTAAAAGCATGGCTGAAAATGGCTGTGAGATGCACCACAGGCTGGACCAGAGACCGCCAGAGCCGGGCTCCGATTCTACCGGTGCCCATAATGTCCATACAACACTGAATACTGTGGTATGTCCAACACTTTCCTCAGGACTGAAGATTTAAAGTTATGAGGGTAAAGACACAGAGAAAGAGGAATAGCGAAAGACAGACACAAGGGTGCAAAAAGAGGGGCCCCCGACTCCCTTTCACTATAGGTTTAGAATTCACTTCATATGTACATGAGAAACATCTAGTTGGTCGGTCCAGCATTCCACACATAATATAATATAGCAGTGTTAATGCAATTACAGCGCAATTCATCTAAAATCATAATTATACATCCATCAGGCAAGTAAAACAATTCCTGATCCTGATCATTTTTATTTGTATACAAGGTTTACGATTCTGGTAAATCTAGTTTTTGTTAAAGAAATATATAAATAACAAGTATCAATTGTAAGGTGTCAATTGGCAAGAGAAGTTATTGTAATTGCATCAAATAATTGTTGTACAATTAGAAAGATTAAACATAAATTAAGCCAACATTGACACTAAAGAGTGTAAACAAACTGTCTACAGAAACTTTATGCAGAACTTTTGATCAGCCAAACATCAATAACATATTAGACCAGAAGCACATGCAGACAACTGGCCCACCCATCATATATTCCCTGGAAAAGTGTGAAGGTTAAGCAAAGGGCAACTGTGAGAGACTGCTGAATACTGCACAACAGTGCTGAGAGACTGTGCAGGTCAGCATTCCAAGACACATCCAAAAATATATATCACAACATTTAGAAGCTGTTGGCAAACGGTTAAACATGTTGCTATACAAAGATTTCACAGGAAATAAGTCATGTTGACTCGCATGGTGTGGAGAAATTCAACAAAAATGAAACCTGTGTCTACTAACACACCCACTACTGTAAACTGTGTCTTCAAAAACGAACTGAAAGCGTTTGACAGGAATACCTGTAATACACACTTCAAAGAGACAACTTTACATGGTAAAAATCACCACCACATGCAAAAACAGCACTATGCAAATATTCAATATCCAGGTATTCAAATCAAACCTAAACTCAATGAGTGGCTGATAAGTGGTTTTCTAGGACTAATATGAGCTAGCGTTTTTGTTCTCTGACAGTCACCAACAGATAACAGACCAGAATCACTTTTGTCTATCAATCCATATTTAAAGCCTCCAATATACTGAAATCTTACCTTGTAGCTGCTGCTTTTCCAGAGTCAGCGTTTCCATGGTGTAGGTGCAAAACTCCAGGTTCTCTAAAGCTTGTTGTCTTGAGGTCTCATCTTGCTCCTCTTCCAACATGGCCTGAAGCTCCTGGGCTGTGTGGGAGTACATATCAATTTCTCTCTCCACCTCCTCCAACCTCAGGAGTAACCTGTACTGCTCCTGTTCCCTCTCTCTTTCTCTCTCCATCTCTTTTTCTCGTTCCAGAGCATCCTCTGCATCTTCAACCTCTTCAACTACCTCATCGTCTTCTGGTGATGTGTAGAAGGGGTTGGATGTGGATGGAGGTTGGTGAGGCGTCACTACAGTGGTGCGGGGGCATGGATGAGGTGGGCGTGGCGCGGGCCGTGCTGGTCTGTATGGCTGAGGAACAATACGGCCGTTGTGAGTGGCATGACATTGTGAGTTTGCAGGAGCTGGTGGCCGGATAACCCGTGGTCGTGGAGGAGGTGGTCGTAGTGTTTTTCGTCTCTCTAGAGAGGAGGAAGCGGAGCCCGTTGGAGAGGATGTTGAGGGGAACAGATGGTCTGTTAAGAAGTGAGGGGAGCCACGAATAATGTCATTCTCATTGCTGTAGTCCATAATGGAGAAGTGGCGGGAAACTTTGCTGTCCCATCCACCACTAAACTCCTCCCATCTGCTCTGTTCTGTTGTTTCATTGCCATGACCCGGTAAACTGTTTTCAAACTCTATAAGCTGCTGGGACAGCTTAGCTTCAAGATCACCAGCAGACACAGCCAAAGCCCCCAGGGTTTGAGATGTGGGTAACCCATTGAAGCTCTGTCTATGAGACCATGTCAAGCGATCACTGTGGACATCAGATATTAGGTCAGCATCACTGACGCTTGCATGGCGGGTCAGTTTCTTCTCCTTATTCTTCTCACCAGAGATTTTACTGCTGAAGGGATTTCTGCCGTCATGTGAAGCATAGTGGCCATTGTTTCTTGTCCAGGTGGAATTAGGTGAAGTTTTAGTAGATAGCTTCAAACTCTGGTTCCTTGTGATGGGTGTTGGTGGAGGATCTCGCAGGTTGGTGTGGGAACCAGTGCTATTTTGTCTGTTGCTGAGGGCATGTAGACTGGGCCTAGGAGGCAACTGGGGTCGAGTGTGACTGCCTGTGCTGGTCTTTTGAACTCTGTGGACTGAGTTACTCACTCTGTGGGGTTGGGTGTGAGGTGGAGGGGGTCTTGCTCTTCTGTTTTGTGGTTGCACCTGTGACTGGGTCTGCATTGTAGTTATCTCCTGAGGATATATATCAGAGTGTGTGTAGCGAACACGTTCGTCCTTTCTTTCTTCCTCTCTGCGCTCAAAGTAATCCAGGTCCCACACTGTGTGGTCTTCCTGAGCGGCCCACTCCTGCCCATATTCTGGCACTGTGTGATCCTGTTGGGTCGAGCTGTAATCAGGTATGTAACACTCCTCTTCCTCTCCCTCAGGTAGACTCATGTCACTAACTACAGTCTCAGGTTGTGATGCAATCTGCAGCTGTCCCTCCATTTTAACAAATCGATGAGGGAAAACTCCTTTTCTGCCACGTATTTGCCCCTCCAACCAGCCATCCTCCAGTGTGGCCAGAATACGGATCCTATCTCCTACATCAAAGTCCAGCTCACCAGGCTCAAGGGCACGGAATTCATAAAGGGCAACACCATAGACAGCTCCCTCTTCTTCCACCTCCTCTTCTTCATCCTGCTGGTGTGGAACCTCCACTTCTGGACTGTCCTCATTTCTCTCATCCTCCTCCCTCATTTCTTCATCCTCTTCCATATTGTAGGCCGGATAGTGCTCCAGGCTCTGAGTTTCAAGGTCCTCCTGAGGTGAGCGCAGGGGTCCGAGCAACTCCACAAAGCCCTCAGGAAAAACCCCTATCCTTCCATCCAACTCCCCCTGAAACCAGCCAGACTCTGGCAGGCCTATGATGGTGATGACATCACCCTCACGAAAATCCAGTTCTTCCTCCAACTGAGCGTGAAGGCTCATAAGGGCACGGGCCTGGCCCAGCGCGTGAGGAGGAAGCTCTGAGGCCTGGGCAGCCGCGCTACGCTCAGACAGCTGCCTGGATCGACCCGAAAGCTCCAGCTCTTTAACACATGATATGGGGAACAGCCCACGCGAGCCCCACGCATTACGCCCTCTGATCCACACTGCATCCACACTGTCTTCAGCAGCAACTACATCACCTACAGCAGGAGAGAGCAGAAGATCCATGATTAAAAAATGACAATGCCTCACAGAGTGATAGAACATGTTTACAAGAATGCTAGCAATAAATCTCACATACATTTTCACACCTTGTGACTTGGTTTCAAGTATACCAAAAAAATTCTGTCTAGCCTCCCAGCGTGTGGAACAAAATCTCTTCAGCTCTGCTAGTATTTATATTAGATATGTGCAAAATAACATACTGTAAAAAAAGAGTTAGCTAAACGACTAGTCAGTCTTTACACAGCTTCAATGCTATTGACAAAAACAGCACTTAAACAGTGTCAAATTTAGCACAATTTAAACACCTGCTAGTTATATTTATGCATACATAACAAAAGCTGTCTCTGCAAAAAAAGGCTACTTTTCACACTAACATTTACGCTAATATTTATAGTAGCATTCGGATGGATTATATTATGGATTTAGGTGGATTTGTAGAATGTACTTGTTTTATTTGTATTAAACACTGTTTCTTAATGCTGTTATTGTAAATAGTGTCAGAGCTGTGTTAAGAACACCTGTGACCTCAGGTCAGTTTTTATGGCCGTAGTGAAGTTGCTGCTGTGGTCAGTTTTTGTCTTGCACACAAACACACACACACACACACCAGTAGGTGCCAGAATGTCCACAGAGATCACAGGGGTCACATTCCACACAGACATACTCCTCCTCCCATTGTGTTCAACCAAAAACTTAAACAGCATTTATGACCCCACTGAACATGACAGAGGAAACAAACTTGATCTGCTTACATTTTTCCACACAAAAATAAAGGAAGTGTGTCTCACGATTTACAGTTTCCACACACAATTTTCACACACTTTCGTCCGTAGATACATAAACATAAACAGACAGTGGGACATGAAAAACACCAAACATGCAAATTAACAAAGTAAGTAATTAAGGCAAGACAAAACAATATAGAATAAATTATACGTGTATAAATAATACATTAGAAATAGTTTCTAAATCACCTATTATGACTATGAATAACGTTTACTCTACATTATACAAACACATCTAGCGACCTCTAGTGGTGAACTGCGATCAGTACTTCTGGAAAATGCCATTTTCAACCACATGTAGAGAGATGTTAGGAACTAAAAACTCATGGAAGAACCTCTATTAAGCATTAAAATAGATCAAAAATGAATCATGATTTAGAATCTAATTACAACGCTTTAATTCACTCTCTACTCGCAGCCGAAATAGCAACCAAGTTAAATAAACTGGTAAATATTTTCACAACAGCTTGTTTTCTCAGGGTTTCTGTGGCTATAGTAAGACTTATGACCTACGGCTTTACGTTCTACTTTAAAAGAATCAATTTACCTTTTACATGTGACATTGTGTAACTTTGAACAGGATTTGTGCTAAAGGAAATAAAATGGCAATACAAATTTATTTAACCTCATTTAACATTTTAAGACATGCAGACGTCTATCTATGGATGTATTAAAAAAGGATGTGGTTTATTAACATGCAGAGTCTATGCATTAGCACTACTTATGCAAAATAAAAGCACAAATGAATCAAAATATATAAAAATTACATGAAATTTACATGACAGCTGTGCCAAGAAAAGGCATAATATATATACCATATATATTCCAAGTGGACATTAAAAGAACGCACATTTGCCCTGTAACTAAAGCCGTTTGTGCCCTTAAACACAACAATAACCATTTTGTGAATCTGCCCCATGCATTTAGTATTAAGCAATTATGTGATGCATCTACCTCTCTTCAGGGGTAAATTTCCAGGCTCCACAGAGCTGAAGTCATTGATGCACACATACAGATTCTCCCCAGTCTTCAGGCTTGGAATCGTAACTGCTTCCACAAAAGTGGTAGGAAACTGGCCTGAGAAAAACAGCAGACAGAACGTAACAAATATCCACTTTAAAATACAAGGCAGAAGATATGAGAGAGCTTAAAGCAGGACTTAAAACACACCTGTGACTCCATCTTTGATACCGAGCAGCCAGAATTCATCAACCACACTGATCACCTCCACAACATCACCAGTAAACAGAGGAAGTTCCTCAGAGACGCTGGGCAGGAACTCAAACACGGCACGCACCACCGATCCGGCCTCCATGTTCGCTCATCACCTGCCCATCACAGACAACAGACAGAAGAATTGAACATGAGCTCTTAACAAACCTATGGCTGATAATTAAGAAGGCTAAATTACACAAACCATCTTTCAGTTCCAACTTTAAGTTTGATATATATTTTATTATATTACACTGTATAAATTACTATATGCAGTAAATTATACAATATTTTACATTTGCATATTATTTAGTATATAATATACTAAATATTATATGCTACATATTATTATACAGGATGTTTTTAACTACTTAAAATCTGCAGTAATTTTACATTCTGAAGTGATGAGCTAAAAAAATGACTTCAGACCAGCTGTCTGAAACTTGCAAAAACAAGAATCCTCCACTATGAGCATCCAGGGAACACCACATAAACTGTTTGTTGTTACATTTGCTACATAAAACTCGCAGTGACTCAGGAAAATGGAAAAAGGGAGACGGATTTCATCACTCACTGGATAACATCTTTTCAACAAGCTGAAATGTGTTTATACGCCATCTAAAACACATGCAGTCATTCACATAAGAGGAATAATGGGGCGGAGGCCTTAAAAGGGATTCTGCAGTCCAAAGTTAAAAGATAATGAGTCACAATGTTCTATGTACATGAGCGTGTGTGTGCATGTGTTTGCCGTTTGCAGGATTCGTGGCTAGTGCTCACGAATAAACTAAAACATCATGTTTTACATCCAAGGGCCAAATTCATAAAATGCCATTATATACATATTCAGTGACACCTGCCAAAAATGATTTTACATGGTTCTTACTAGAAAAATTTTTTCTTAAATTTGCCAAATACTATTTTGCTATAAGTCTACTGATGTCCAAGGGATTATATTAGAGTCAGGTTTAGGGAGAGAAGACAACTATACTGTCTGTTTAAAAGCAACAAAGGTCTTTGAGATAATATAGTAAAAAATGTGTGTGTGTGTGACTGTCAAACAACACAAATTTGCCAGTGCATATGATAGTATTTATATAGCGCATGTTTTCTCCAAGACTGAGAAGTTATATGAACCCGATTCCCCTCTATTATAAATAAGTGAAAAGGTTGATCTTGCTCACTATTGCAGCCAATTCAGAATGAATGGAGGATAAAATACTACTGTGAGAGTGTGAATACTAGACAGAGAAAGACAGAGAGAGTAAAGGAGAGCTTAAACGCACATGTCTCTGAAGCTCAAAGGGCTCTCTGTCTGCTGTGTGTGTGAGAGAGCAGAGTGTGTGTCTCTCGGGACCTCTCGGGTATCGGGTGAGGGGGTAACAGGTGACCCTGCTACGAGGTGACATGGGTCACAGCACGACTTGTGCAGTTGCTATGGTAGTGGTTGCCAGGTGTGGGATTGCGTCTGAAAATCAGCCACATGAAAGATTAGTTATGAGAATCAAAACTGTCACAATTTTCCACAACCAAGCTTAGAAAGAAACTGTAAAACCCACACATAGTTAAAAAAGCGTTAACTGTGTTAACCACATGAATTCTTCTCCTCGACTCATATAACACTGTACATTTAAAATAGTACATACACAGTACATATGTGTGTCTGTAAGATATTTGGAATAAAGTTTCATTTTCAGTCAGGCAGCGACACGGACACCTTTTGCTTCAGCACTCTGTCAGGTCTGTAAGCGAGACGCAGTTTGTGTCAGTTACAGAAAAAATGTGTGTTGACAGAACTTAAGCTCTTAACGTACGTGTCCACTGGCATGTAAGAAAGCCACTCAGTACTGTTTAAAACACCACAGGCTGCCCCTTTTTTTAGGGGTGTGACTGTATAATG
>JBAJNP010001321.1:48994-64148 GCA_036877545.1 Yasuhikotakia modesta | reverse complement strand
GTTTGTTAGAGAGATATACAAAATAAAATATTTATGGCAGGTAAATCCAAAGATCAAGGATCATCAGACTTTACCCTCATACAAAATTTACCAGGAAGTGACTCAGATTAAGGTCCCTCAGACCCAGGAAAATCTTTCAAAAGGATTTTTAGTATTTCTGGAATACAAGGAAAAACACAAGTGATTCACTTATTTGTTCATTTATTTATTTTCTTACAAAACCTTTGTTTCAAAGTCAAAGTATAAATTCAGTAGTTTGAGCAATTGTAAATGGATTCAGTACCTGAGGAAGAACTTACTTGTCCCGTGTGTCGTGAAATCTTYAAGGTTCCTGTGTTTTTGTCATGCAGTCACAATGTGTGTAAAGAATGTCTTCAACAGTTCTGGGAAGTGAAGAAAACTCAGGAGTGTCCCGTCTGCAGGAGAAAATCATCAAAACTGGATCCTCCTTGTAATCTTGCATTGAGAAACCTTTGTGAGTCGTTCACACAGAATAGAAATCCAAAAACTTCATCAGGATCTGAGATGTTCTGCAGTTTACACAATGAGAAATTCAACCTTTTCTGTCTGGAGGATAAAGAGCCTGTTTGTTTAGTGTGCAGAGATTCACAAAAACATGTTGGTCACACATTTCGTCCCATCAATGAAATTGTTTCATCATACAAGGTAAGACAAGTTTCTTAACTTCCATGCGCTAAGCAGTAATGTGTATGTTTATAAAAGCACTGTTTTATTTTGCTCAGACTATGTATGACAACAACCAAACATGTTTCACAGATTCTAACCTTTAATTGTAGGAGGAACTCAGTACTGTACTGAAGTCCTTACAAGTGAAACTTAAACAGAAACAGGAAAGGAAAGAAGAATATAATAACACAGCGGATCACATCAAGGTGAATATTTAGAGTCAGTGAGCAAATTCTCAACACATATGATCATGTCATATATGGAACTGCAGAGTTCATTTAACTGAATTCAGTTTGTATTGTTTGTTTGTGTATACAGACACAGGCTGAGCACACAGTTAAGCAGATTAAAGAAGAGTTTAAGAAACTTCACCAGTTTCTCATAGACGAGGAAGAAGCTACAATAACTGCACTGAAGAAAGAGAAAGATCAGAAGAGTCAGATGATGAAGGACGAGCTTGAGGAGATAAACAGACAGATCTCAGCTCTATCACAAACAATAACAGACACAGAGGAAATCATGAAAACAAATGACATCTCATTTCTCAATGTAAGAATGGGTTTTTACAGCACACCCAACCCCATTATCTCTGCAGAGAAACTCTAGTTGGAGTTAATGGTTTATGTATCTATAATATAAAATTAATACATTGTTTTATACTTTAAATATTTTCCAGACTTTTAAGACCACAATGAAAAGGTAAGGGAGTCACCTCCTATTACTCACGTCTGTAGTTACAGACTCAAAATCAGTGTAGTACTGAGTGATGAATATTATTCTAGAGCCCAGATTAAATATCAGTCAATGATATATCTAAGAGTTAATAAACACACTGCTGTATTGACTGTTGAATGTTATTTCAGACCACAGATCTCACCTCCTTCCTCAGAGATGGTTTCTGGAGCATTGATTAATGTAGCAGATCACCTGGGCAACCTGCCATTCAGAGTCTGGAAAAGGATGCAACAACATGTCCAATACAGTGAGTTTTTAACACCCCTAATGAAATTTATGATACGTCAAACACAAAAGTTCATTAAAATAAACACTACATTTTACACAATAAACACAAGACCTCACAAAGACCCACTAAAGTTCTCATTCTCTCATCAGCTCCTGTGACTCTGAACCCCAACACTGCACATCCAAACCTCATCCTGTCTGATGATCTGACCAGTCTGAGAAACCTCAGGGTGAGGCAACCATTTCCTAATAATCCAGAGAGATTTAACGACTGGGTTTGTGTCTTGGGTTCTGAGGGCTTTAACTCAGGAAAACACTGCTGGGATGTGGAGGTTGGGGGCTGTTCATTTTGGGAAACTGGAATAACAACAGCAGGGAAAAGAAAGTTTAATGAATATGATGTCTGGATGGTGAGGTATTGCAGTAAAACATACTACTCAATGTCTCCTGGGAAACACGCAACTCCCATTACAGCTAAAGAGAAGCTTCAGAGGGTAAGAGTTCAGCTAAATTATGACAAAGGAAGGGTGTCATTCATTGATCCTGTAACTAACAGATGTCTACACACACTGACAGCCACCTTCACAAAAAAAGTGTTTCCTGTATTTTGTAATAATAATGAAACTCCCCTGAATATATTACCGGTTAAAGTATTTGTAACAATAGAAAGTAATGTGTTTTAGGTAACTGTTTACAAATCTCTACATAATGAAAAATGAGACCCTGTAGATAATACCTCTAACACAAAGAATGCAATTTTTCAGAAAGTAATTAGGAACAGAATGTCAATAGGTAAGAAAACTTCACAAAAAATTTGTTTCAAGTCCAAGTAAAAACCACTTGATAAAAAACAATAGCAATAAACAAACCAAAAGGCATCAGGGGATTCTTGCCCTGTAGTTTCCCACATAATCACGTTTATATGGGTACGTTTGTGTCGAATGGTGGCAAAATACAAGACAACACATAATCAAAACAGTCATGAATTCAGACTTTATTTATAAAAGCTCAACTGGTAGAGCATTGTGATAACACTGCAAAGGTTGTGGGTTCAATCCCAGGGGAAGGCAAGTCCTGATAAAAATGTGTACCTTGAATTCACTGTAAGTCGCTTTGGGTAAAAGCGTCTGCTAAATGAATAAGTGTAAATGTAATAACTTTGTATAAATGTTTATAAATAGTTTGTTTCACTTTTATTTGATTTTAGGTTGTACTTCTTGTTTTTGAAGTGGTTGCTCTCATTTGAAAGATAAAAATTGTCTACTAGACGATTTATAAGTTGTACTTATTGATTTTTTTATTATTATATAATTGATATATAAAGTTAATACCTGTTTATGCTGGATGAGGAAAATAAAATGTATTGAGAGATCACTGAAGAGCAGCTATAATACGTTTATATAAATAAAACTTTATTCAACACAAGAAAAACTATTTTCAAAACATCTTTATAGGCTCAAATCAATTATAGAGATTTTTTTAGTAGTAAATGTGTGTACAGAAACATCAAAATAATACAAAATTTTCCCAAATATCCAGACTTTGAAACAAATTAAATTCATTATAAGATGCAATAACTTATATCCACAATGATCAGTGACCGATGAATGCAAGTTTCTTATATCCTGTAGCATCCAGGGGTCTGTCAGAAGCTACAGGTGGCCATGAAGGTACAGGTGGCCTGCATTGGGTCTCTCATGGCACAATGCAGGTGGCCTTGCGGAGAGCCAGGTACCCAGTCACCACATCTGTGGGTAACTGCCGTATGTAGGAAAACTCCTCTATCGACGCAAAGCGCAGTTTTGTCTGAGGGTCAGTGTAGTTTGACTGAGACAGAGGTTTATAAAAATCATTAGTGTAATGTAAATATTATTAATGAGCAACAATTTCAACAGATAACAGACTCACCGGCAGCCCAGAGATGTCTGAATACTTTTTAGCAGGTTTCATAGAAGGAGGTGCATCTATGGTACAGTCTGAACATACAAAAGTCAATATACAAAACAAATGTAAATATTGTACATGAGAACTAAATCACCCAAACAATTATATTGTCATGAGATTACAACTTTTCTGTTGGTTTAAATATTACACAAACACTTTATTATTGCTGGAAATGAGACTCACAGTTGGGATCGGTGGCTTTCCAGGGAAGTGCTTTTTCCGCTGCCAGAATCTGCTTCAAATTCTTCCATGTCCGATTCTTTTTCCCGGCTGCTGCCCCACCAATAGCCGAGTGCTAGTGAGAGAGGAACAACTTTAACAACAACTTTACTCTCTATCTAGCAAAGAATTAATCTGTAACTTTTATTTAATAGAATCATTTATTGTACATATTTAAAAAAAACATATTCAATAAAAGTGAAATGTAACATTTAAAGCATTATGTCTTCTTACCACAAAATTGGGGTTTTTAAAAGGCAGAGTTTTGGTAGCAAAATCTACATCCGCTGCTGATTTGCCTTCAGCGGCAGCATCCACAGGTACAACCTAAACAAACAGTCCGATCCTTCATCAAATCACTGTCCGTTCATTCATAAAAACATCAAAAATATAAACAGTAGATCTGATTTTCACGTTAACCTTTCGCAAATACAAGATCTGTGGACGACAGTCATGCTTTCATGTAACGGTACGACGTCTGTCATCTGCGCTTCCCGAAATGAATGAACTGCTTGTACGATTTTTTTTTTTACCTGAGCTTGAATAGTTGACGTTGCAGGCTGTGTTTTTCTTTTTTTGCTGTTGTTGCTGTTATGGTTAGACTGCGGGGTTGTGTGAGTCGCGGGACTGATGGCTCGTTTCTTGCTCCGGGCCTGAGCGACTAACGCCGCTGCTGTCGGGGCTCTACTCGCTGAGATCGTCGGTAGATTTATGTCCCTGGTGGCTGATGTTCCCGGTGCGGAGGGCGCAGACATTTGTCTTATGTGTGTTTTAACCGAAGAACATAACCTGAAAAGTAACAACTTGTAAATACTCTGAAGAGCGCACGTTAGCCACAAGCTAACAATAACATCCCGTTCACCCGGAAGTACTAAGACAATCTGCGGCTTCTGATTGGACGGTTCCTTCAGAGACGTTCTGTGGTCCCATTAATGCGAGCACGAAACAAGTCTTAATTTCTTAGTCTTAATACTTTAATAAACAACATAAAAACACCGTGAAAATACGATTTAGTTGTATAATTTACTACAAAAAAGAAATGCACAATACATAACTCGATTACTTTTCCCCCCTCATCATTCTGTAGTCTTAATACGTATAGTCTGGCATGACTACAACATAAACGCATTTATTTTAGCCAGAAAAACATTTTCCCAACGTTATTTAATATACTAAAATAAATGTTTTACTGATAGAAACATGTTGTGACTTTGACGGGGCAGCTGTGTTGTGAATGTTATGATGATGTCAAAACGTATTTGTGTATCTGTATATTCCTCCCTGTGGCATCATAGTGTCGGTACACATCAATATAATATCGCCAAACTATAATAATATGTTCTTTGACATCCTAATATGCAATGTGAATGTTTATTTAAATAGAAAGTGGCAACTATGTGATAACAGGAACATTACATTTTCAAGTTATTTCTTTTATCATGCTCACAGAGGCAGATGGACACATCAAAGATGAGTGTCCTTCTTTTTATTCTCTCTGTTCTTGTCCTTTCTTTGAATGCCATTACTTGTCACCTTAACCTTTTTGCTGCCTTAAATGCCAACTTCAGAGTTGACTTTCTCTTTCATATGGTTCTCTGAGAGATATAAAGACAGAAATATGTCAAAGAAAAATCTGAACAATGTCAAGCTGTAGAATATGTCGACCTTGAGTTTATTCACAATTGACAGAATCTTTTATTTTAATATTATCTAGATACATGGTAAAATGAAATATAGTCTGTGCTTCTTTTCATATGTCTGGATTTTTTGACATTTTAGGAGTGGTAAGTTCAGTAGACTCAGTGGGTTTATTTTATGGGTTTATTTGTATATTCTGTCCCCTAAGCATACCTCTAAACCCTTACAGTCCCCTTTCAGTATTTTTGGATTTTTAATCTGTATGATTAATAAACACACACACAAACACTCACGTTCCTTAAGAAAACAACTGAGATGTTGCAGGCAGCAGCTGATAAGAATGGACGCAGCTCCTCTTTCCTGCTCTAGTGTGGGGTCTGCATCCTATCTTGTCAGTTGACCTGAATACAGCTGTGTGGTTCACCTCAGTTTGCTCTTGCTGTATTGTTTTGGCTGTTACATGGCTGAGTTACTGTGTTTATAAAAGGCTGAGAAAGGACAGAGACAATGAATGTACTGACACACTTGACATTTATATTTCATCTTGACAGTGATGTCGTTTCAAGTGGCCAGTGCATGCAAACATAAACTGTAACTACATTGTGTTGAGGTTCAATGGCACAAAACCATGAATATTTCATGAATCAAACTTAAACCGACTTTTCTCCGGTTATTTTAAGAAAGCAGCTCTAACTCAATAATACCTCATAGATACCAGTGACAAGTGAGAAATTGTATGTCTGAGTATGCAAGAGTATAAGAGAGAGAAATGTGTTATCAGTCCTTACAGTTTTTGTCAAATAAAAATAAAAACTACTACATTGGGAAAAATCGCAGCAGAACCAACTCTGGTCTCTTATTTATTATTGAATTTTACTAAAACATAAGCAAACACTTGCATGTGAGGGAATTTATAAATGTTTTATTCTGCTGACTGCTGTTCAAATTAACAAACATCAAACAAATGTTTGTTTATATAAATACTTCATTTATTCTTCTAAAAATCAAGATATAAATTTAACATTTAAACAAAATGCTGAATATACTGAGGAGATAAAAAATACTAACTAAAACTAGGAATTGTTTAAATCATTCTCATTTCTACAGCTGGCAGGAACACAGGGCAAAGGTGTATTTTTTGGCCATTTTGTATTTTTCCAAAACAGGATGAAAGTGAAAAAATTAGAATGTCATATTTCACACCACAGGATGTAAACATTACAGTGAAGTTTACGTCACAACAGTGCACTGCATGAAAACAGGATGACAGGTCACATTTATTGTAGTTCTAGGCAATTAAAGTAAATACTGCATGGTAAACATGTTAGCTCACAATCACTACAGTCAATGTAAAAAAAAACACCACCTCAGTGAAAGTCTTTAGATATGAAAATGAAACATGTATGAAAATGTTTTGGGGGTGCAGAAACAAAAGTGCAAGTATTTGCATTTGCAAAAAGTGCAAGGAGAAAGAGTGCAAAGTTTTAAAATAATTTCTGCAACTTTTCATTGGCGTTTATACATGATACAGTGACACTGTTAGTGAGCAGATAAAGCCATCGCCTCAGTCCAAACTCTGTCTCTATTTTATATATATGTAATGCAATAACAGAAGCCATTAGGTCGAGTAGACTGACAGTTCTCTTCCGGGTTGATATGGTGGGCGGGTCTCTTCTGCTCTTCAGTCTCCGTTACAGACCGAGTAGCGGCGCTCAGTGCATTCAGCCGGAGTCCGGCGCTCATCCCGCGGATCGAGTGTTCCCTAGCCTCGGCTCATTTACACTATAATTACCAGCGAACAGGCCGACTTGCACGCATTAAACTAGCCGTTCGCCATTACCCACGAAACGAGTCTGCGGATCTTCAGAAAAGCAGCGCATTTTGGACTACAAGTCTCCGCTCGATCATGTTTGGGATTAATTTTTAAGGTACTACGACCCGGAGATCACGCCAGAGCTGGGAGCAGGCGAGCGGTCTCAAACCATCTCTGTGTTCGAGAAGGAGACCGATAAGGTGATTCATTTAATTTTGCGGACAAACCGCACAATTGTCCTCAACGAGTCCGTTCCCGGTGCTGTATAGCCTACGGTGTTTTAGTCCCTTCATGTGTCAGCGTTAAACAGAGAGACGATTCTTGATCATTCATGCTCCAACATGCAGAACGGCACAGAGGCACCAGTGTTTCAATACGAGAATGCGACCCTTTCCCTTTCAGCATGTGATACGTTTTCTGTTTAATAGCTGCAGGTCAAAGTGAGGGGGTATGTGGATATCAGACGGTGTTTAAGTTGAAATTGAGTTGGCAGTGAAGAAGTCATTTGCTCATTGAGGGCTGTTTTAACAAGCATGTGTGGGAAGCCTCTAAGAAGTCAGCTAACATTTACAGTAAGTGATCATTGAGTTTGGTGACCTATCCTTTTGCTCTGTCTGGTGCCGGTTGGCATCTTTGAACTCCTGTACTTTGTTGGCTTGTTCTGAATTATATAATCATTAAAGCGTTTGTAAAATATTATTGAATTGAACTGTGTTGACAAAGAGCTGTTTCAAGGCTTGGTAAATCACAAGCAAAATGACACGATAGATGACTTTGAGTGTGCTTGCGCTCAATGCCTGAAGTTCTCACCTTCATACTTTGTGTTGCATGCATCTAAATTACAGATAAAGAATTTGTCAGTCACATACAGAAAACAGCTCCTGCCTGATCAGGAAGCGTCCACTCCTCTAGATTTGATTACATTTAGAGCTCTGTGGTGCGGCTATCTTTATAGATCCAGTGCATGATTGATCTTCAAGACAGACGGAGCACTTATGTCTCAGTAATCACTGGAAGGACCATTAGAAGATGAGAGAGGGAGAAAGGCAGGCTCTGGGCCCTCTGGAGTCCGCCCAGCAAAAATGAAGCTGTTGGGGCAGAGGAGACAGAAACTGTCAAATTTTCTCACAGAGGAAATAGAAGAGAACGAGGTATCCATTATTTATCTGCCGCGGCTTCGGCCTGGCCTTTTGCTCAGTTCCAAACAGCGCACTGACTGTGAGGGTTTTGGACGGGGAGCTTTTAGACCCCGGCTGCATGTGTGTGTGAGCTGGGTGCAACTGATAGTCCCTGTGTGTGAGGGTAAAAGCGTAGCCTGAGGGCATTGACTGCACCAGTCAAATGGTTGAAGTTTTTTAAAAACTGACCTGTAACTTTTGCCTCTCTACCGCCATCTCTGTTTAAAACAAAATTGCAGGATGCTTGGTTATTTTCTTGACATAAGTGGATGGCAGGTTTAAATTCTAAAACAACCACAAGCGCTGAGATGTACAGTTGCTAGATAATTTTCCTTCTGTTAACAGACGGACATTTCCTGCAGCTAAAATTATAAATCATTAATATAAGTTTACCATTGGAAATAAGGTTAAGTGTTGTCAGTTACTTGTTTGATAACTTATTTTGTTTATTTTTTAACCAAATATAGTTACGAAGTTTAGCTTTATAGTGGACGTTTTAGAGGCACGGTAGAGGCAAAATACAGCTTTAATATGATAACCATGCAGTATTGTTTAAAAGCTCTTTCAAAGAGGCAGCTTCTAGCGCTGTTTCTAGTTTTAAAGGAAATGAATCATATTCCACAGGACTAGGCTATAAAACACAGCGTGCTGTTTCCCCCTTTAACAAGACTTCAGCAGAATTGCAGATGTGCGCCCTTAGCTTAGCGATTACAGAACTGTGTGTAAAAGCTAGCGTGTACGTTTGACTGACAGTGAAAGTGGCTATGTGTGACACACTGCTGTCAGTTTGTCTTTACTTTTGTTCATGATTTGTACGTTATGTTTGATGTGTGTGTCTGTGTGTGTTTGGGTCGGGGGTGATGTTTAGTGTGTTCCTCCAAGAGGCTTTAAAACAATAGTCCCATTCTGTGTCTGTTCCTAGCTGCTGCCCGGTTCTGGCCGAGCGGTTGCCAGAACAGAGAGACAGATGGAAGGAATCGTGTTCCTGCTGGCACCTGGCATTACAGAGCACAGGAATGCCATTGTTACTCTGTAACCCAGCGGGCGACGCATTTTCCTGGTCGCTGTGTGTCAAAGCAAGGGCAGAGGAGAATTATAAGTTGCGTGATGCAGTGAATGACAGTCGGACAGAGTGTTGTCGACTGTCCCTGGCAACGCTTGACAAAGAGAAAGCTAGAGTAAAGTCCGGAATGGATGTTCAAGGTCACCAGTAATGGATTAGATTTAGAACCTTGTGAGGCACTTGTGGCGCTTGTAAGGCACTCTGATACTGACATTTGGGTTAATAGGGGTCTCTAGAGGGTCTGTTGATGGTGGATTGTGGACAGGGCGAGACCATTAATATCATACTTTTATGTATTTGCCTAAAATAGAAATAACTGCAAATCAAGGCAGGTTTCAAACCAGCTAGTTTCTTTTATTCAGAAAGTGCCAGAGTTTTCTCATCTACTACCTTAGCTAAGATCAGGTTATTTGTACAGTTTCAACCCGTTCTGATCTCCTTAAGATTACATCCTTTACAAGGTCCTTTAAAGTTGGTGCTGTATATGTTTTAGACACAGTTGTATTTTATATGTTGAAGTTTGCAAATGTACAGCATGGTTTGCTCATTGTAAACATTCTTGTATGAAATGCACACCTGTGAAGATAGTTAATTTAATAAATAGAATTTCTGTGCCCTGGCATTGCCAAATTTAATTGCAATAGTGTTTTCTAGAATATCTAAGTGGTTCTCCTGCCCTTCATTGATCAAAAAAACAGATATTTCTGGATAATCAAATGTTGAGCTAATCAAGAAGCTCAAAAATATTTAGATGGCGCCTCAGTCAGATTTAGCTTATGTATGGATAACTTGTTATCTCCAGGTTGGAACTGGAGAAAGACACTTTAGGTTTGATGTTAACTGAAATATCAGGGGATATAGAGAGAAAGAAACAGAGTGGGAACTGTCCTGTGAGCAGTGTAAAGCAATAGATTTCAGCAATAGATTTCTCAGACAAGTAACTTCTAAATAGAACATTTAACTTGGACAGTGCACAGAATTTGCACTGGAATATTGGCTAGGTTTGAATAGTGTTTATAAGTAGGAGGCTTTGTGTGTGTCTAATATGATGTAGCAACCCTCATCTATCCAAGAGGCAGCTAGGCTGCTGTAATTGGATTGGCTTTGGTGTCTTACTGCTGTGGAGATCTTTAGAACATGGACCACTGGCGAGTAAATTGGCCATGATGATAATCTCTGAGATTTCATCTCCAGTCTGGGGCAATATCTGTAGAACACTTGAAAGTCTTTTTACACAGTTCCACACTTTTCCGAAATTAAATTACAGCTTATTGGGGCTTTATTTGATGTGTAGCGCATCAGGTAATGTTGCTTGTTCTGTACCATTAAGCAGCATATCAGGCATCATTTTGTAATCCCCCCACCCACCAACCTTCAGAAATTGTTGACATTAACAAGATTATTTCTCTTCAGAGTGGGTTGGTGGATGAATAATCACGGAAGATCCCTTTCTCCACGGACTTCCTTTCATTTTTGTTCTTCACATCTCCTTTGCTATCAGTCTCTCTCTCTCTTTCCCTCCTCCTCTGTCTCTTTCTGTCTGTCCTTTTCTTTCACTTCTCGGAGACTCAGTCATATTTAGCAATGAATCATTTTGCCTTCAAACGTAAGGGACCTAATGCAATATCATAATTTTCTGATCTGTGTCAGCTGTGACCGTGATCTAAATTGATATTGGGTGATGAGCCAGTGATTGTTATTATAGGGATAACAATCCAGAGCTTGTTCTTAAAGAGACGGTTCACTGAAAATTACACGTTTGTCACCATTTACAGATCGTTGTTGCTTTAAACCCAAGTGAATGACTTTTTTGATGAAACACAGAAGTAGTTATTTTGAAGAATGTCATTGTCGTAATTATGACACAAAGTATTCATCACAATATTTGCGATACTAAACCTGGTTTTAATTTCCTTTAGTAGTCTGGCGTATGTATAATACATCTTGGGAAATTATCCAATAGAGCAGCTGGCAGAAATTCAGAATTACACTGGAGTAATGAGTTGGTTGTCCACTTGCTTCCGTCTTGTAATAAATTCAGAGACTTTAAACTAAATTTAGTGGAAGATGGTAAAATGACTCAGGATGTAAAGTGACTGCTTGGGATCAGATGATAGAGAAGCAAAGGAAACAGCCAGGTTACACTGAGATAAAGAGACGTGCACTAAGCCGAAATGTAAAAACCGGAATGTTGGTTGTGTTACAGGCATGTGTGCTGAATGGAAGGGAAACTGGATTGGTGGTTGGATAAGAGTGTTACAGTGAAAGCTGTGCTGCAGGAATATAAGTGGAAAAAATGAGAAGCCATGGATGCTTAGACGGTGAGATGATTGGTGACCTCATTTTGTGCTTTATGACATCATAGAAATGTTTCTTAACGTGCAAATTTCGGGAGAAACTGTGCATAGTCTGTGCATATGCCGGATACCCTGCTGTTAGCACACGTGTGATGGTTAGCCTGACAGTGCTTCTGGCTTTTTACGAGCACAATGTTTTATGGAAATGGGTCAGCCTTAGCCAAGAGGGATAAGAGCCAGTCTGGTCTAAAGGAACAGCCACTGGAATGAGCTGAGCCTGCTAACACAGCAGTCTGTGTAAAATAAAACCACTAGCTAACAGGATAGTAAACTGCAGTATCTTCAGTATTGTAGAGGTATATTAAAGCTAATTTCAGTTTGTAGCATTCATACTAGCAAGGGTTAGTCAGTCCCTGGAAAAACATGAACAAACATTATTAACGTAAATTTTCCATACTGGACAAATGCCTTTTTGTTCATGTCATTGATTCTCACTCTGCATCTACATGCAAACCACTGTCCAAGCCAGATTATGTGTTAAATGGGTCTAACGTTTGCTTTAGGGAAAAATAATCTCCACAGGCCTCATTCCATAGTGTTAAGTCCTTCTCTTTGCATGTTTATCTTGGAAAATGAAGCTTAACGGTGTTTGTGGAACTGCTCTCCAGAGTTTGAGAAACAGGCCGTTCCTAATTAACACGCAATACATGATGGTTTTCAGTCAGTGCAATGGTATTTTTTCAACTATATATACACATGTATATACTGTATGTATGTGTGCACATTTAAAAACTGTATGTGTGCACTATTAAAAAATATGAGAATATAATCGCATTCGTTCACTGAAATTAGTATTACACCCTCTGTGACAACTAGCCCTGGTCACCCCGTGTAAGAAAATGTTCATGAAGACATTACAGTGAGAGATAATGTTGCAATATATTGCAATATAAAAACACAGTGTGTTTATGCTGCTTGTGAAACATAAAGGAGTCCACACACTCTTTTCTTCTTGGTTTTGCCTCGAGCTGGACTGGTGACAGTTTGTCTTTTTGGAGAGGAGATGCAGTCCCTCGTTTTGCAACACATTACACTGAGTGTGTGTGTATGTGTGTGTTTAGCTGGTTGGAGTTGGCAGCCGTGACTTGTCTATAGCGTTTGCATCTGTGGCTGTGCCGCTCTGAAGTGTTTACACGCACTGCGTTTCTGATTGATTTTTCTCTTGCTGTCCCCACGCAATCCTTCCTGCCTTCCCATCTTTCCTTCTGTTGTTTAAAATATTAAAAGAGAGAAAACCTGTGTGGTGATATCAGCACCAAATCAGCATTTTGGTGCTTTTTCCCCCAGTGGCTTTTAATAAATAAATCTTTTATGTCTCTTGTTTTCTGCAGCTGAGCTCAACTTAACAATAGCACTGCGGAGGGGTTTGTTTTGGTCATGCACTTTAGACGTCCGAACGTGACCTGCTTTGTGCATTCTGTTAGTGTTCTGGTTTCACCGTGCACTCAAATATTAGCAAGGCCCCAACTTTCCCGCAGGCTTCCGAGCTGTCATCATGTTTCAGACCTTGCTGCCTGCATGCGCCCCGCTCTGACATCATCGCAAACTTCATGCGCCATTCCTCAGCTCCAGATGAAGAGATTCTCTGTACAGATGTGTGAGAAGCGGACGAGGCCTCAGCGGTGCAGAGCTGTGTGGGAGTGAGGCTGTCTGTGCATCTCTCTCTTCAGGTTTCTCTTTCACACTGTGGTCACAGGGGAACAGGTTCACACCAATTCAAACAAGCATTTCTGAGGCTGAGTGTGAGCATTGAATAATCGCTGCACTATTTCTCCACCACCATTTTTTGTTTTACTGTTTCTGAAGAGAAATATCTAAATATTCTTAAAAGAGCTTAATGTACTTAAATGTAAAATTTCTATATTAAAACTTTGTGTTGTAAGTATATTTGGTCTTGTTTCATTGGCAGATAAATTTAGATATCTTTTTATGACAAATTTATGTCTAAATATGTAAAAACTCCAATGAAATGAGTCAAAATACACTAGCAACCCATCAGAACACCATAGCAACACCTTAGAAATGTTCCAGCTAAACCTAGCAACTGCATTTTAGTCTTAGTGATTACCTTAGAATTATCGCAGTGAGTTTTAACTGACATGGCACTGACCCAATCACATTTTATATGGAGAACTTGATTGTACATCATAACTGTTGTCTGGGAATTAGTGTTCCGCATCAGTCTGGCTGCAGTAACTTAAGCAGGTGTTAAATCATAGCTCCCCAGGGCTGATTGAGGAACAGTCTTTGAGCCGAGACTGTTAATGTGTTTTTAAGACTAGTTATTGACTCATCCAAATGACAAATGCTCAAATCCTGAGCCGCCTGTAATGTTGAGTCACATGGTGTCAGGGTTTGAAGAAACACTTTGAAGTATTGTGTTAGAGATAGGGTTGACCCTTGGATCTCGGAGGTAATATTTCTCCTACTTTGTCTCCATAGCAACTCACCTTCTGATGAGGTCATTGCATGCCCTTATGCACATGCTCATTCACGTCTCTTTGGAGAATTATTGCAAATGTCAAGTGAGTCGTTTTGGAGTGCTTGGTTTTTTTGGTTAACAGTTTGCGCATGTTTCAGGGCAGAAACACAAGTTGTCCATAAGAGCTCAGTCAGTGTTATTTGTGAACACTCATTAAACTATGTGTCTGGCTTCTTTAGGTGGGAAAGTGAAACAATGTACAACATGTTAGCTGTTTACAGTAAATATCTTTTTATGCTAGTTTCTCTGTTGGTCAAAAGACGTGCTAGTCAATTGTTTCTGTAGCTCAATTGGCAGCGTATTGCATTAGCAGTTCAAAGAAAAAATCGCAAAGTGTCTGACAAATGTGTCAATACAATGTAGGTTGTCAAGCGTCTATAGTCACATTTCAACTTGTGGTTTTAGGAAGTTGACATGAGTCACACAAAAAAGGTTGTATACATGAGCATGAGGGTGTAGTATTCTTTTAGATTTGTAACAAATACTATAAGTTTACATAGCTAACAATAAACAGTGAAGACAGTGAAGTCTAAGTAAACATTCATTGTAAGAGCAGGGTTTAAAAAGAGATTGCGTTTGCTGAGAAACCTTGACAAGCTAAAGACACACAAACGTGCAGCCAATAAGGCATTAGGAACGGGACCAGAAACCATACTATGCATGATTCATCCCCCAGAATGAATCCGGCCTTGTTTTGGGATGCACGTAAACAACACACACACACACACACACACACACACACACACACACACACACACACACACACACACACACACACACACACACACACACACACACACACACACACAC
>JBAJNP010001321.1:10067-48944 GCA_036877545.1 Yasuhikotakia modesta | reverse complement strand
ACACACACACACACACACACACACACACACACACACACACATCCATCCAGGTTCATGCATTCATCATGAGATTCCAAAATTTAAAGGGCCTCTTATCCCAGTATCGGTTGAGATGAACTTGTGCCAATGTAAAGCTCAAAGAAGATTAGCAAACAACACAGACACCTGAAAGAGAGACATTGTGTGTGCGCTTGAGGTGCTCTCTCCACTGGTTGGTGGCTTAATTGCTGGCGGTCCGGCTGCAAAAGCCACAGGAGATCCAGCAGGGATTTATGGAAGTCCAGCGGATCAGCTCGGAACATCTCAGCACAATTCCCCATCTCATCCTCTGCTCATCTCTCCATCTCTCCCCTCATCCACTCGCTATCAGCCCGCACAGGCCCAGAGGATTAGACTGGATTTAAGAACACACTGCACGTGGAGAGCGCTCCAGAACCAACCCAGCCTGGAGCGCTGCAGATGGAAAGAGATTTCAACAGCTCTGCGCTGGCATACTGGTTCTGTTAGCCTGAGTTCTGTTAACGTGAGCTTATGAGTTGTACTGTTTAAAGCGCTACAGCTAATAGGATTAGTGTGGACTCACTAAGCAGTCAGTTAGTTGTTTGATCTGCGTGAGACAGTGATGTCATATTGAATGTCATGATAAATGATGACTGAAGAAGAAGTTTCATTAATCATCAGGTCATTAAATTTAATTGATGTATATGGTTAAAAGGTTGTTTGAGAGATAAATGAGATCTACTAGCCGTAGGGTTTTATGTACTATAAATGTATTAGTTCTATTGTGGCTTAAATGAGAATTGTGCCATTTTATAACTGTCTAACCTGCATTGCTTATATTTAGCTTTAGGTCAGGTTGTAACTACTTAGCCTTTTTGAAAAGAAAACCATCTTGCTCATTCATCTGTGGGTCAAACAAATACCAGAGGAAGACACTGGACACTTGTTTACTACTGGTCATGATGACATCACCTCCTGTGCACCAGCTGTGTTTCCTTTTAGGCAGATAGCAAAATTATCCACTTATCTAGCATTAAGGGAACTTGAAAGGAGTTCAGTGTGTCTGTTTGTGTGTGTGATTATAAACCGGCTTTGTTTTGGTCTAAGTCTTTAAGGGTCCAGTTCTGACTAGTAACCTACTATTAACTATGGCTTTTGCCCCAAACTCCTAGTTACTGCATATAGGGTAATTATAAAGTTTGGGTATTGGGTAGGACTAAGGGATGAAGAATACAGTATTAATAAACAGCCTTGTAATGTTCATGCTAAAAACCAACTAGTTCATAGTAAGAACTGGACCATAATAGACCACAAATGTGTGACCATGTCAACAGCAAATCCATCTCAGACATTTGGACTATTTGCTGTGAAGAAACTGAATTAAAAATGAAGCCTTCAGGGTCTTGAAGTGACTTGCGAAGTGTTAAAAAGTGATTTTGTTAATTGCTGATCTGCTGTCTGTCCACGGTGGTACTTTACCGTTTTGCAGGCGACTCATTCTGTATTTTGGGAAAGGAGGCGGAAGTGTGTGCGTGCGCGTGTTTGCATGCATTACAATGAAACATATGGGGATTTCCATATCAGAGAGGAAGCACAAGGACAGTGAGGAAACTCTTCTTCACTTCATAAAAATGGACAGTTAGGGGATCTCACCTGAACAGTTTACCGACATAATCGCAGCGTAGGCGATAACTACAGTGTTAGAAATGCCACAGCATTGACTGAGTGCGCTGCCAGCGTATGTGTGCGCGCTTAAAGCGTATGTATGCGCATTTTCTTTCACTGACGTTATCTTTGCTCTGTTCATAGCCTGTATCAGCTCTTGCAGCTGTATACGAGTCCCGCATACAGCTGCTTTGTACGCGCGCATGACAGACATTGACTTACAGCATGGTCGCGTCTGTGCGCGCCTCGGTCCGATTGGGTTTGCGTACAAACCGCGCTTATCATCTCTCGTTGTCCTTGACGCGCACACGAGCGCGTTATGGAGATAAAAATACTCGCATGCGTTTGCACGTCCATGTGTCTGATGTAAAGTTAAGCAGAAATCTCTCTCCCCCTTGGGCTTGTGGGGTCCGCGCTCGGCTGCATAATCTGCCAGAGGCCAAACTAGGACACCGGACACCGTGTGCGCAACTATTACTGCACAATAAATAGATATCGATGTAGCTCTAAATCATAATTGAGAGCCTTTGTAACAAGTGAGCTGGAAAAAACACTAACCGGCAGATTCAATCTGAAGCCAATAGCTTAATTGGTTTAATTCACACGGTCTGACTGTTTCACTTTCGGTATTAGTGTTATAGGATTGCGATGGGGTTCAATGTATAGGACGTGCTTAACGTTTGATGCGTTTCATTAGTTTGTAGCCGCTTGCTTTCAGCGTTAGATGGAGTTTGAAAGGAGCAGCTCATCTAAAAGCGATCAAGACCTCATTTCATTTCAAATCTGTATGATGTCTTTGTGACTCGGTGAAACACAAAAGATGATGTTTCGCAAAATAGCCTAATAGCTCCTTTCATAACAAGCGTGAATTGGATTTGAGAGTAAGACTTTCGGTCACTAATGGATAAATTCACATGGCTGTGGGAAATAGCACCTGCTTTTTCCCCCCTTGGCTTTGATGGCTCCCAGTCTACCGTCATTGTACGGGAGACAGTGGCAACCTTGTGTAACTACTTTCAGCAAAATGCACCTTTAAGTAAATGAAGCTAATTTGCTAAAATTGTTCTGTAATATGTTCTGCTTTAATAATTAAAATCACTTGAAAGAGGTGCTTTCAGTATTAAATTTTTAAAAAGCATTAGAAACTTTTAATACAGATAAACAACCCAATTAAAACACAGCCCAGAAACAGCTGTTTTAAATGTCTTGCCGTTCTCACATTGTTAAAAAATTCCACTTTTGTGTTCTGGAAGAAAAAAATAAACATTCAGGGCATGAACGACATAAAGATGAGTGCACAATGATTTTTGTTTCTCTTCTTGACAAACTATTTCTTTAATTTATTCTGACATTTGTTTTCACTGTTTAATTCTGGTTTTGCAAACTGATGAGGTGTTGGCTAGTCTTTGTAGTGAAAGTCTGAGACAAAGCAGAGGAATTTCTGTAAATATCTCTCTTATTTGGTCTCTTTCTCTCTCTCTGTCTGATTTGCATGATCGGTTGGTCCTCTCGGTTCAGTGAATTTACTGCATTCCTCAGTCTGACCCCCTGAGAGCTGGCCTGAGGAAAGAGGGGTGGAATTTCTGTTTCGTCCCTTGCTTTTGCCCCATCTCTTTGTTTCCCATTTTCTGTTCAGGACAATTGTAGTCATCACTGAGAAAAGCATGTTTTTGTCTGAATTACCATATTATTCTAATTCTGTATTAAAGAGTGAGCTTAAATGTTTTAGAGTTGTAGCTCAGATTTTCTCCTCTGTGGTTCTGTTAATGAGCAGAAGCTAAATTAGAAAAATGAGGTGATGGGAGCGATTGAGCCGACTAGACGAGGTCGTTCTGATGTCCTTTCTGTATCAGAATGGGAGTAATAAAAAGGAAAGAGAGAGCCAGAAAAGGCTTTTGAGACTGCAGTGTGAGCAGTATGCAGCAGTGCATTGTGGGTATTGATCTAACTGGCTGTTATAAACCCACGGCCTTTGGCTGGCCTCTGATGTTAAACATACTTTATTATATGCATTTATGGGTGAGGGAAAAACGAAAGAGAGAGCGAGTGAGAGGTAAAAAGAGACAGAGACCGTGAGAGTGACTCAGCAGGCAAAGATTATGAAGTGAACTTTGCCTGACACACACGCTAGTTTGTTTCACCATGTAAGTGTGGACATCTCACAGACTTCCATTGTTTTCATACTAGAATAATGTTATTGTCTATCCTCTAACCATAATCTCTTACCCTTAAATGAACATGTTGACATTTTAAGTCCTCAATTAAACATGATTTGTCTGGATTATTAATTTCTTTTTAAATGTCATTGTGAGTCAGTTAAGCACGTTTTACATGCATTGTAAGAGTTTCTATATTTGATGTTTTTAAACTGAACTATTGATCTCCTACTGTTAAATCTATTACTCACAGAAACCTTTTGCCATTTAAACATTTGCAAAGAGACAATATTATTTAGTTGTTTAATAACTCATTAATTATCCTCGCATTGAAGCAAACGTCAAGTTTTTGTACAATTTCATGTTTGCAGTATAGGTCAACCGATAAAACGGACACGTTTAGTCATTTATATTATATTCAGACAACACTTTTTTTTTATAAATGTGACTTACAAATAAGGACCATGGCAAGCAATTTGCCAAACAAGAGCAGCAATATCAATAAATTTACACTGCCAAGTTCCAAGTGTGAGCTGGTATCTTAGAAAAAGGAGTAGATTGAGGAACTTTTTCTATCTCTGGCCAGAGTAGAAAAAGGAATACAGTGGCTACAACTAATAAACAAACAGGAAATGCTTTTATGGGTCACACAATCTCTCAATCTATACACCAGTATCTTAATTACTTTGTCACAGGATTGTGGGGTGAAATGTGAGTAAAACTGAGGCATGGCCCTCATTCCTGTAATTCTCATTAGAAGTAGATTGAGTTTTGAGTAAAAACGTTCCCTAATGTTTCTTTTAAGAAACAAAACCATGTTATTTTATTTTGAATGTTTTAGTAGTGTTACAAATGTCCAGTTATTTTGGACAGTGTATCAATGTTATTGTTTGGTCATAAGAATGTTTTGTTTTTGGAAAATGTTTCTAAAACATTTCACTAGCAACTGAGAAGTAATGTTTTTGATATATATAAAATGTAAAACAAAGTTCTACTATCACTACTGCAGGAGTGCTTTAGATAATTTGAGAGAACTTTTATAAAACGTTAGTCAACATTTTGAGAATATTCACTGTTAGCTGAGGAGGCCAGTTAAAGGAAGCTGTTTGAGGATGTGCTGAGGATGAAGGGGGTCTGTTGATGTTCTAGGTGCTCAACATAAGCTGTGATGCTAATTATATCTGCCAGTGATGATCGCAGTGGGTTGCTATGAACACAGCCGGGTGTGTCTGACTCTTTAATCCCCACCGAAGGGATCTGATGTGCCTACAGATGGAGAACTCATGACAGGAAATGAGCTGTTTCTGTTGAAATGATAGATGTAGTGCAAATTAGGACAAACACTTTGTATTGTACAAAATACCCTCCAAAGGCACTTTCATTTAGCAACCTTAAATGTTGTGATGGGTTTATCGGTGTTAGATTTGTAGCAGAGAAAATGGTGGTTTAGCAAGTCTTGTCTTGTAGCATCTCAAATATACTGTACATTTTAATTTTGTTAACAGGAAGTAGCATTGCAAAGTTTAGGTAATCGATTGACTGTCACACCAACTGCTAAATTTTCTGTTATTTTCTTATAGAGTTAATGAGCCCACAAAAGTATTTAACAATGGGAAATTACCGCTTGGTCATTCCTTCTCTATAGTGTCACAGACTGAGAGGGATTGGCTGTGGATGTCTGTGTTAATTGTGTGAGGTTTAAGGGCTACAGATACTTTCACAGTGGCAAAATTAGACTCATCACTCACAAATTCTTCCACATTCATTCACCCAACAGGAAAGTGTGTGTGTGTTTTAAACAGACTTAGCACTGAATATTTATCAGACTAAATGCAGGAACTCTCAGTCAGTCAGTCTCATGAATTTGTGTGAATCACAGTTTCTGTGTTTTTCTGTGCAAAAAGATTAAGTCATAATCTAAATGGCACAGGGTCAGCGTTCCTTCATAACTGTGAGCGACTGCGTGTGTTTGTGACGGACAGAAAAGAGAGGAAATGTTCACCTGACTGAATCTCTCCGGTGGCGGGAAAGTGATCCATTCATTAGTCTATCATCTTAAACTGTCTCTCAGTAACAGTGTGAGAATGAGTGTGACTGGATCTCAGAAGTTAAATGAAATCAGGAAACGGTTTAAATGAATGACATTGAGGTTCTGTTGTGTAGTTGAATGTAAACACATTTCTAAACACTTTTCCGCTCACCATGTACTTTTTATTATTGCTTATGCGTTTTTCATTTATTTTAATTTTCTTAGTTTAATTATTTCAGATATTTTTGGTGAGGTCGTTTATCATTGATTTTGTTTAGCACTAGTTTAGCACTATTGCCAAAATTCACTGGTTGGCCTCCACTTTCGTTTCACGTTTTTTTTCCTTGTAAAATTTATGATGTGAGCTGTGTTTAGATGGGGGGGGGCGTCTTACCACAGACTCACCACAGACTGAGAGAGGAGAGAGAGATTGAAAAAAGTGGAAGAGAACGAACAGTACATGGTGTCACAGAACTCACGATTTTATTGGCTCTGTTCAAACACCAGCTGTACGTAAGTCTTGTTCTCTCTGTTTTTCTTCTTGTAACACTCTGTCTGTCTTATGGTGGAATAATCCACCAAAAAGGGAAAGAATGTGGGTCAGGGAATGAGGGGAAAAGGGTAAAAAAAGTGTTTTTGGGCGTTGGGTGGAGTGTTGGCAGTAATATGCCTGAGATCACTGTGGGCTGAACTGTAGAATTGCTTTTCACTCATCAAAACCAAACACAGAAAGTTGCTCTAAAGGCAAATTTCTATCTAATTTTAATTGAACTTGATGGATAAGATTAGCCTGCATGTGGCATATTGCTGCTCTGTAATTGATTGTGGCTTTGAAAGAAAAAATGTTTCAATCATTAGAACGTCTTTGTTTCCGTTCATTAAATATGTCACAGTTATAATTTTATACGGTTTCATAGTGTCGTTTTAATCGTGGTAATTAAATTTAATGTGGCTGCAAAAGTTTCATGAACTTCTAACGGCAGGTTGTAACTTTAAATTTGGTTTGTAATTTAATGCAATTAAACTTTAAATGAGTTTTAAAGTGTTACAGAAAGATAATGGTATATAATTTATATGCATTTTATTGATTGGGAACTATTTGCAACTCAGCTTTGACACTCACCTTCTATAGTGTTGTGTGTGTGTGTGTACATCTGTGCTAATTGAGAAATCTGTTTAACTCGTGTTTTACATGAGTCTGACTGGCTGAATTGATGAGACGTGACTTTACACGGCAGATCTGGAGAACTAACTTCTGTAAAAGGAGAAGACGACAATCTTCTTTCCTCTTTATGAATCACTCATGTGGTTTATGAGCTACACACACCCTGTTACTGTTAGCAGTTGATGCCAAAACTAGCATCACTGTTACTGATGCTTTTATTTAAGGTTATGGGTTTGAACAAACTGTGTAACACTTCTTACATTGTGGGTGATTCATCAGATTGTAAGTCTTGGTGTGCTATTGCTTTTCCAAGGCATCAGATTTACAATTTTTACCTAGGGGACAACAAATCTCACAGATGTATAATAAAGAAGAACCTTTTCCATAGTAAACACTTCTTTGCAAACTACCTAGTAGCAACCCAGATAATAAACTATTTTGTCAACCAGGCCAATTAATTAGCTGACATTTGACCTTCAGACCACTGTACCCTAGCAACACACTGGCAACCGCCACAGCCTCTTATAATAGCATTATAATGACTTTTGCTTGTAAAATGTCTTTACATTTCTTGAAAAAATGTTGGTCATTTTAATTGGTCTTATCATTTTTAACAGCACTAATAAGTAGCCATAAGTGCTCTGTAAGTCTCTTTTTTGTACTTTGACAGCACTCCTCATAAGTCCAATATAACAGAACTGCAACTGTGTGACAACTCATGGGCTCATGTGCAACTGAGTGGAACTCATGGAGTGATTCAGCCGCAAGGTGATTGATGGCTCCATCTAAAAATGAATCTGCCTCTAGTTTGTAATCTTATTATTTTATAATCTCAGTCCCAGTAAATCTCTTTCATATTTTAATCCCTTGTCCTTTATGGGTGCTGTCTCTTAAAGGACCAACTCTCTGAGTACATGTGCTACTTGCAACGTGATTGTTGCTTTAAGACAAGTTCTATATAGTTTTTATTATGAATGCTGTCATAGATTCATCCAATCACAGATCAGCTGTTACTAAGGTGATTACAAATCTCATTCAGCAATATGGTTTGACAAGCCTGGGAATATTGTTTTTTAAACCGATGCAATTTTGTGATGCTTCAGAAACGGCCATTTTATAGCCGTAAGAGGTTTGTTGTTGGGTTTATGATGGAATGTTAAGAGCGAGTTGATTACATTGGTTGAAATTGTGGCTTGCATGCTTTGCATTTTAATGTAGTGCATTATTCTGTTGGTTTGCTGTGTGAGTTTAACACACTCAACCTCACACAGCTTCTCCATCCATAAACACAGATGCTTTGCGTGTTTTCACAGTCTGCCACGAGCGCTTTGAGACCAATCATCTTAGACGTGTCTCATCTTCTGTAAGGCGTGGTGAAGGGCCAGATGGACAGTTACTCTTTTTCCTTTACTGTCTCCAGTGACGGACCTGATGTTATTACACACACACATGCACTTTGGCCTTAGGGTGTGTGTGGATTCACATGATCATCTGTGAAAAACTGCCCTGTGGTTTCTGTAACAGTCTGTGTCTTATGTAAGCAATCCAAGGAGGCTTCCCATTTCTCTTGGCTGAGTGCCAGCACATTACACAGCTCTGGTATTACACACCATGTGCGTCCGTACGCGCCGTAAAACCCTCGTAAATTCTACCGTCTCACTACATTAGCAATAGCACTTGTGTCTTACCTCACTGACAGGCAGGCTGGGATTTCCTTCTAGGTCTCGTCTACAAGAAGAGAAATTCCGTAGGATGAAGAATATTAGTTTTATTTTATGGTTACATTAATGATACACATTTAGGCTGTTGGTGGCATTATTTGAGTATTAATTTTATTTCTTAAGACTTTTTATGGAGGAAAACATACCGCAGTTGTTCTAAGCTGAATTGCTGGTCCCAGCGCTGTTAAACTGGTTTTCCTGCCTGTCATAGCTTGTGCTGATAGTTTGGCCAGCTAGTTTTCCAGTTTTAGCAGCAGAAAAACCCAAACTTCTCCAAGTTACCTAACAAAACAGTTATAATGAGCAAACCAGACTGGTTTAAATAGGTTTAAGCAAGGATCTAAAAGCATAGTGATTTGTGAACCCACATACCTAAATTGCTAAGTGTTTGAGCTAAAATAAACAACTTGCTGCTTTAATAAGCATCAGACTCTCCTGTTACCATGGAAACCACCATGGGGTCCTTTGAGACGTTACAGTCTGTCTTCTTTGAAACCTCTGATTGACAGTTGTCATTGTGAATGATGCTCGTACTTCGCAACTATCTGTTCGGTTTCATTTCCTCTCCGAAACTGTGATGACCTCATAGTGATGGTACTAATGACATCACATAGTTCCTAAAGAAAGATCTCCTTTTTCCTGCATTGTGTGCCATTATGGCATAGATGATCTGATCTATTAACAGGAAGTCAATGTCAGGTTGTGGAATGAAACTGAGGCTGCTTCCTGCCACATGGCCCTGATGGCGTCAAACCTGGCTGCAAAAAAAATAAAGGAAAAATGTTAGTCAGGAATATTGCGTTTCTGTCTTTTTCTCATTGGCACGCAAGAGCGAGCGAGTGAGGACCGGGTGCATTGACTTCTCGACAGCGCTGAGCAATTTATGTTCCTCTGAGCGGTTTATCGGAAAACATCACGTTTAAATCATTTTCAGAGCTATTGAGTAGATTACTATCTGAATAGTTCCAACGACAACAGCTCTAGAAAAACAATCCATTGATTCCCTCTCAACATTAACTTGATTGATTGCAAAATCAAGCCTCAAAACATTTTGATTCTAAGTAAAGGTCAGCAAAAGACTTGGGTTTTAAATTTTTAGGAAACAGACATATTAATAAAAACATTAATATACCTTGAATGCACTGTACATACAGTAAGTGAGCCTTGATAAAACCAGATGGCAGATGCGTACAATAAATGTCAAGTTGCTTTGTATATGTAAGAGTAAAATTGTGTTTGTGTGTGTGCGTGTGTATAAGGGAGAGAGTCAGCTCACCTGAGACCTGCAGCTTTCAGAAGGTGATAAAGTATTTAAGAGGGAAGAACAATTGCTTTTATGGTCCATTTGAACCAGGAGACTTGGTGAATAATTCTTCATTGAGGAACACAATCAGCTTTGTGTGTGTGTGTTTACAAGAGGGTTAATTTAAGTGCCTTTGTGTGTGTTCCTTTGTGTTAAGTGTAGATAAAGAATAATCCATTGGTCTGTGTGTGTGTATGTGTGTTGCACAATTGTTGTTTAGACGTTTACATCACAAAGCTACGTATAAGAGAGGCAAAAGTTACAGATAACAACTTTAACATGCTTTTAAAATCTGTTTTTGTTGTGCAAAGGATATGCAGCGTGTTTGTTGCTGTAGTGACCTGCACACAGTAGATGGGAGTCTTTAATTGGGCTTTTGTTCAACTAGCAGCCGTTACCATGGCTCCAGGGAAAAGGCACCACCATTAACGCTAGCCGTGTCACCCACCTCAGAAACATAATAAGGTTCTTAAACACTCAAACATTCACACACTGTGAGTTTAAATATGGTGTGTGTGTGTGTTTGTTGGGCTGTGGTTGGGCCTGCACAGTTTGAGAGATTAGAAAAGTGCTTTTGATAAATTGTGTCACCGCACACTGAGTCAAACCTCCACCAATAAAGACGATGAGCTCCATGCTGATGTTTTATTCATCTTATCTTGAAATGCGGTAACCCTGAGCTGCGTGTTAGAAAATAACCCAGAATAACCGATTCTGACTACATCACCTCAACCGACACACACACTTCACTTGAGAATGCAGGGGAAGGTGGAAATGAGGAAACAAACTGAATTTATTAGACTGTAGAAGCATAAACACTGAAAGATCTGTCTGAAACCGGCATGATTTTAGAGTCTTTTTGTGATTATGACTTTCCTACTCAAGTGAAACAACGTTTTAACACACAGAACATCACAAGTGTGATTCTTTTAATGGATGTTTGAATCCAAATGAGAAGAGTGGGATATTAAGTGTTTTAGTTTTCATGTGTTTTGCGAATTTAATACTGTATATGTGATGTAGGTAGGAGCTGTGGTGCAGTGGTTAATCCATGTGCCCCAAATATGTGGTTGTGGTGCTCATTTGGTGCTCAGGCTTTTTTTGCCCTGTTTCTAATCAAAAAAGGCAAAAGATAGGCGATCAAACTAACTTTGTCTAACTATCAGCCACTTACATATGCTTATATGTAAGTTTACTGTTGTATGTAGTGTACTGTGTGTCCACACTCAAGGTGATTCCAATTCCACTAACAGGTGATGTTTTTGTGTATTGCAGGAGCATGTGTGAATAAGAGCTTTCTGTGGCGGGACCTCAAACTCAGCTCCACTCAGCTGGACCTTCACCCACACTGACCTCAGTTCAGCAGGTGAACAGGAAATACCCTTACCAGTTTTAGGTTTTAAAAACTTTTTCATTCTGTTACGTTCTTAAAACATTCCACTTTATTAAAAATGTTTTAAAAATGGCAGCCCAGTTCACATTTTTAGTGATTAAAGAAAACATATTCTAATGATCGTCCTCATGTCTTACTTCTGTAATGCAAGTAATTTAAAATGTTTGTTTTTTGAACTATGGTGTACTGCATTTGTGCATAAACACACTTTACTGCATTGCTAACTCTTAAATTGACAGTAATGCTATTGATCCGGCTAATGTCACAAAATGGCTGAATAATTGTAAATTGAAGTATTTAATTTTACTTGCTGTTACAGCCTGGCTTTGCATTGGTAATCAATTTGTGTTTGTTTTCTGCATTGGATGCAGTTTTAACCACATGCCTTCCTCCTTCCCCCAGTCTCTTTCTGCTCACTTCTGTTGTTCTGTTTCCTTCTGTTGTGTGTGTGCCTGTGATGTTTGCTGGTTTGAAAGGGGTTGTTTTCGAGGCATGTAATCATCTCACAGAGGAAGAGGAAGTGACATACACATGCCGGGGGGTGGGGGGGCTTGTATTTTTACATCCCCCCTGTGCTCTGTGATCATTTTGTCTGCTTGCAGTATTAATATTATTTGATGGGGTCACTGTTTACTTTTGACATTGTGAAAGCAGCAAAACATTTCTTGAAAAAATGTGTTTTCCATTAAAAAGGTAACAAGCATATAAATTTGGTTCAAAAAGATCAAATCGTGACAGATTTTTATTTTTGATGGAATTTTAATGCAATTTCTTCAATGCTTTATCAACCGTTTTGCAGGGAAACCTTGAGAGTTTCCTGTTTCACAATATCAGTTTATTTTTTCTAGCCCTTCAACACACATGCAGGACACTCACACTTTGTCTCTGACATCACTATTCGCTGCAGCATCTGAAATTAGAATGTTATGCTGTGCGTCATTGTTGCATTCTGGGTAATTTTACAGCCCTCCGAAAACGTACTTCTATATTACCAGCCTACCCAGTCCTATAAACACACATGGGAATTCTGAGAAAACTCAAGTCATCCATCTCTTTAGCCATATCCTGTTTTCTTTCTTTTCTTTTTTCTCTTCATCCGTCTTTACACAAGGGGTGACTTTGTGTTTGTTTAAGGAACGTTTGGTTATTATGTAAAGAAGGGAAGAATATTTTCATACTGTTAGCAGATAATGTTTGGTTATGGGCCCACACACACTTATGACTGGATACAATTTGTGATGTCTTAACTGCACTGGGTAGCCATGACTAGCAGAGACAAATGCTTCAGACAGGACTGACTCCTACACAGTGCTGATAGAAGGATTTTTACAGAAGCCTGGGTGTCTTAATATAACAGGAGCTGGACATATACAGCACGAGTCATTAGAGGACTTCAGCTTCAGTGATAACTGGACTGGATCTATTAAACAACCAGAGTCTTTTTCCTGTCACCCAGCTGGTGTGTGTGCGCACACACGCAAGTGTGTGTGTGTGTGTAAGTACATTATGCAGGACTGTATCGTGGTTGTGTGTTAATTATGGAACTAAGTCTGGCAGCTCCATCCTACTCAAAGCTGGATTTTCTCTTTGAGGTTTTATCACACACACACAAACACGCACACACACACATATACACACTCTTACACATTCATAAAATTCATAAAACTCACACTTTTAACCATTTTAACCCCTCCAGGTTAAATAAATAATCATTTCAGGAAACTGACATCTCTGTCTTTCTACTTATAAGACTGTTTGCCCTGACAGAAGGTGTTTGGACTGTTTTTTTTTATTAATTTTGTCTTTATAGAAGACGGTTATGATTACTCTACAGAATGGAAATCTATCATTTTTTTTCCTAAAGGTCGAATCAGTTCAAAACAAACATAATGACAATTGCAGGTGTAGCTCAGTTTGTGGAGCATTGCGTTAGCAGTGCAAAGGTTGTGGGTTTGATTCCCAGGGAGCATGTGTACTGACAAACTGTATATCTTCACTGTCACTTATGATAAAAGCATCTGACAAATATGTGAATTAAATTCAGAGCTCAGTTTTCTGTGCTGTTACTATGTTCTGTGTGTAACAGTGACAAGTGTGTTTGTTCTATAAGTCTGTGTTCTATAAAGAGTTTTTAAGAAAATACTGTGTGGTGTTAAGTGTATAGGTTGTACCAGGAAAATGCTTTTAACTGGTAGTGCTAATTGTATTTTGTGTGTTAAACCCTAAGGTTTTTTTACAGCTGTGACTGGGTGTATTTAGGAGTTTCTTGAGAAGAAAACAAGTGCGTGTAAATACTGTGTGTGTCTGTGCATGTGAAAAAGCGACAGGTAATTACTTCCTATCCAGTCAGAAGAACATTACAGCCTAAGCTCTTGTGATCTGCTTTAACTTTCTCTAGAGCAGATGGCCCTTAAGGTATAATTTCCTGTGGGATTCAGTTCCAACCCTGATCAAACCATCTGCCTGTAACTTTCTAATAATCCTTAAAACCTTGATTGGCTTGTTAGGTGTGTTTGATCAGGGTTCGTTAAAACCTTGAAGGCCAAAGTTGAAAACCTCTGGTTTGTAGGTTCATAGTGTTTGAACCCAGTGTAACTTGTTCAGCGTTGTTCAATATATTAATTGCTGTTAGGGATGTACAGAAAAACATACCAGTAATAAAGATGAAACGTGGTTGCCTGTGTGAATGACATATTTGTGTATTTAGCAATAAAAGTCAATGCGGAAATATGCTGGTAAATTACCAATTAAATGCTGGTAAATTACCAGAATTGCTGTGTGAAAGGTGCTATCTTTAAAACCAAATGAGTCAGAAGGAACTCCACTCAGCCTATTTACTGTCTATTTACTTGACTCTAAACAGTCATGTTTCTTTTAAACTTTGCTCTGTTGTGCTCTGACTATACAGGGCAGAAGGCATAATTATACCTATGCTAATTTAATTTGACTTAGTCATTCTGATTGGATCCCTGAGTGTGCATCATGCATATTTAAACACAACACAACACTGGACAACACCAAGCATACTATATTTAATTGATTGCCATATCCTTAACCCCAATGCACAAAGATGGATGGTATGCATAACTGACACAGACAGAAACGCATTTGACTAGATTACATCACAGCTGTAGCATCTTCTGCTCAATGCTTCAAACGCTGCATGCACACTTGCAGCATGTGAGCGTGCTGCTGCGGTTAGTAGGCATGGTATTTGAGCTGACCTGTTATTCCAATTATATCAACCTTGTAATTCATTTTGCTGAATGATGTTTTGATATCGACGATCTAATGACATAAGTTATAATTTAATAGTGTAGTGTGCCGATGACCTTAGTGCCTTTGTGTCTATATATGCTCATTCAAAATATGTAAGTCATTTTTTATGTTTATATAATATGAACTGTGCTTAAAGGCTACATTCCATAAACAGTGTTAATTTCACAATCCTAGGTATGTGGTAGAGTTTTGAATTGCTAGATTTTTTAATTAAATGTACTAGATTTTAAATGTACTATTTACATTTCTTAAATTGTATTTACAGTAAGACATTTGAATATTTCTATCTATGCTGGTTGTTTGGGTGAAATGATGTGTCACCTGACTGGAAAACACAATTATATAGAGCAAAGAAATAGCGGAAAGATATTGAAATGGCCCAGCCTTAATCTGCACTGACATTTTCTTCTCTCTTTTGTGCTAGTGTGCATCTATAACAAGAGAACTTAAGCAGAACATTTGGAAATAACAGTGGAGGAGTAGAGAGAAAGACGCAGAGACTGCATGAGTTAGAAGAAGTGGCTGCAGGGGGTTTCATTTGCTTTTCTCTAACAGACGGCAACAGCCAAAGAAAGTTAATTACCCTCCCGTCTCGCTTCTCGACGTGCGTGATGCCATCGGCTGCATGTGTGTGTGTGTATGCCTGTTCATCCATCTGTTTTTGTGCCAAGCAGAGTTGTTAAGAGACTGTCTGCTTTAGCGTGCGACTCTTTCTGTTTCTGTGGCCTTTTCTGCTCAGCGCTTTTGCATTTTCTCTCATGTCATTTGTTTCTCATGTGTAAGTGCAGTTTGTGTTAACGACACCGGCCTGGCATGAGGAAGAGGAATCCAACCTCTTTAACCTCTTAACACACACACACACTCACAGATATCGGTACAGACACTCACATACACACACGGATATGTGTACAGACACTTACACACACACACACAGATATCTGTTCAGACACACAAACATACCTGTTCACACACACACAGGGGGCATCTGACATATGCTTCTTCATCAGATAACAGCATGATGGTGTGAAAACGTGTTAAGATGTTCCTGCAGGAAGTCACACAGGTACCGAAACACGAATCTCAAAAGAACAATCACAGAGACGTTTTAATATTAGCTGACTTCATTTTTGCAATCGCTGTGTGCTTTATGTATCTGTGTGTACACCTGTGTGCTATGTGTGTGTGCTATATGTGTCTGCATATGTGTGTGCGCTAGATGTGTCTGCATATGTCTGTGTGCTATATGTGTCTGCGTGCTGTATGTGTCTGTGATATATCTTGCATCACAGATGCAGCGGTTACATTGAGTGAGTGTGCACTAGTATCTGTAGCCCAGTGTGGATTGTAATTGTTTCACATGGGGATGTGATGTAATTTCTGCATTTGCAGGTGCTGATCGGTGATTGTATTGCTATGTGGATGTGAAATGTGTCTTTTTACCTTCAAAATTCTTGTTTTTGTATAAGCAGCAGGGACGTGTGGTAATTTAATTCTCTTTTGAATCATCAGTTGTGGGTTTGCATAAAGGAAATGTTCAACAGACATTTCGAAAGTTCTGTGGGGTCACAGAATAGACACTCGGGGAACAGAGAAATTAAATTAACAATGGCTAAAGTTGACACAGCAGATTCTTTCGTTTTGACACAGAGGAGCCACGTAAATCTACTGACGTCATCCTGAGATTACGGTTACTGTCTGAATAGGGCTGAAGACAATAGTGTTTGTCCAAGGAAGTGTGTTTTGCACATATTGATGAAGAAAACAACAGATCTGTGAGTGAGAGGACAGGATTGTGAAGAAAGAGAGATTTTAATCTGCTTTGTACAGCTAAACATTTGCAGAACCAGTTTGGCTTGTGGGTTTGAACAAGTTTTAGTTGTGGGTTTGATTCCCAGAGAAACTTAGATGTATAGCTTGAATGTACTGTAAGTTGCAGGGGAGTTTGGAAATAAGCTGATGTCTTAGAAAATACAGATATTTGTTCTGTGTTAGCTTTTGTGTCAAGGTTAGAACTGCTTTCACTTTAGCTGTAGTTGTTTCTCAAGAACACTCACCATACAATATTTCTTTCTTCACGTAACAACATAGGACAGATGCACACTGCACAAAACACAAACACAACTCTAGTGTGTAGATCTATACTCCATGCCAACCGTGTTAGCAACATGCACGGTTGTGTAATGCGTCGGGTCCTGTTAGTTTGAAAGAGAGTGCTGATGTCATCCAAAAGCCTTTGTTTGTGTTTCTGATGTCAGACTTCAGCATTATGGGCCAGTGCACCAGAGATGTGTGTGTTTTCTCCTCTCAGACTTGTGTTCACTCAGGTGTGTGTGTGTGTGTTGTCAGGGTGATGAATGTCTTGCCCAGCTGGTCTGGGCTGCAGCCTTTGGTGTTGCTTGTATGATGGACGAGGGCCACCAGGACAGTGGCATCACTCCCTGTGCCAGGTGTAACCTTGAGCTACACACACACACACACACACACACACAGTCTTTGCTGCTGAGACCTCCTCAAAGACATCAGGAATCTGGCAAGCTTTTGACTGCTTTAATACCACACTGATTCATTCTTTCATATTTGCTTTTTAAATTGCGCTTAATTGTCGCACCTGCTGCATATTATTGCTCAGAGTCTTAGACCGTATGTAACTCATTTCACAATCACACACAAGTGCAGGACATGTTTAAGTCAGAAAACAGCACTGTTTGTGGCTAAACATTTTAAGAAGGGTGTTTTTTTAGTTCGTTTGTTTGCTTTAAAATGTTTCTGCCAAAGCACATATTTGCAGGGCTGTAACTTATAGACAGGGGGGCAACATAGAGAATGGGTCCTCACAAGTCTTTTCAATGGCTGGAGAGAGCCATTTAAGAAGAAACCACAGAAGAAGTAGATGGTCTTTGGAGGACCACAACATGGCTGGTTTTCTACAAAACATCTACAAAAGAGAATGTGTAAAGAAACAGGAGTGGCCGGTGATCTTTTTTGTTGTTTTGTGGCTTTTATGCCATTACATCCTCTTCTGAAGTCCCACAACACTTATGCAGAGAGATACACACTTCAGAGAACCCTATAGATGCCTCCATGCTGACAGATGTTTGGCAGCGGTACCATCAGGTTTTCTCTCCAGAGAACATGCAGAAGATGCTCTCAGGTTTGGTTCTATCAGCAGCAGAAAGGCTGGGCAGCTTTGCTTCTACAAACTTCAAAAAACACATAAGAGGATCAAAGATGGAGAAGACTGACGTGGCTGTATGTAAACACACACTGGTTAATTAATGTGTTTGGCTGGTACACATTAACAGGTGTATAAATACCAAGGCCACAGTCATTTGTTTCCTCAGGCTACATCCAAATTAGTCTGGATGAGTTTTAAAACACCATTTTCATTTCAAAGTCCTCTCTGTCCACACTGGCCTTTTCAAAAGGTCAGAACTAAAATGCGTTCTTGGTGTAAAAGGCTGAAACATGGAGGAAAAGGCCTTACTTTTAATATTGATCTAAATTATTATGCACATAGCCTAAAACAGAATAAGGTGTGTACGAAACACTTTTAATAGGATGCCAAACAAAGACATTGTTGACTAAGTTTGGTGTGGACACACTTGAATATCAAACATCAAAGCTGAACTTTTTGTTCAAACTTCTTGGCATGAATTTGAACTCCAATGACTTCAAGCATTGACTTTCATTCACGCAACAGATGCTGTTGCAACAGATGCAAAGGGACACACAAATGCGAGCATTTAACATTTTATCTATAAAAAGACAACATTAAGGTCATAAACGTCAGCTCAGATCCCACCAACATCTAGTGCAAAACATTCCCAGAACAATTTTTAAAGTAGCAAAAAATAGACATTTACATGTTCACATTCTGTGTAATGGGGGTGAATAAAGTATTTGTAGAGAACAATTATGACTGGTTGGAGTTTTGAGGGCTTGTCTGATTTTGTAGCTAGAGTTTCACATCCTCAGTGTGTGATCTGTAATTAGGCTGTAATGACCTCTCCTTTATCAAATATATCACACGCATATCTCACCTCCCTGAGGAACATCTCATCCTTCCTTCCTTTCCTAATTTTCTCTTTCATTCCTCTGTACTTTTTTTCTAGATTCATTTCTAGTTGGCTAATAAAAGATTCATTCCAAGTTCATTAATGAAAGTGATTGGTTGCATTAAAGAAAGATGGTTAAAGAAATAACGAAACGTGATGTAATTTGCATAAGGAAGTCTTAAAGGTACAGTAACAATTCTGTGTATGTATATGTGTGTGTGTGTTTGTGCATGTGTGTATGTGGGTGTGGCTGGCTGTAGGTGTGAAGTTCAGGATAACACTGGCTGTTTCTCAAGTGTTTGCTGGTTCATGTGCATGTGTGTAACACTCTGTGTGTGTGTTTCAGGTGTGAAGATGAGGAAGTTTGCATACTGTAAGGTGGTGCTGGCCACCTCTCTGGTGTGGGTGATGTTAGACATGTTTATCCTGCTCTACTTCAGCGAGTGCAACAAATGTGACGACAAAAAAGACAGAGGACTGCCTGGAAAAGACAGTGAGTACACACACATAAACACACACACATACATACACTTACCCCGCTATCTGAATGGGTTTAACTCTAACCCACACTCTAATTGTAACAAAAAGCTTTTTGTATTTTTAGAATTAACATTATTAACTTTTGTGTTATTTTTGTAAATAAGGACACGGTTCTGTAGCTCATTGTGTTAACAGCGCCAAGGTTGGGGGGTTCGAGTCCCAGGAAACGTACATAATGATAAATAATGTAAATGTTGCTCTGAATAATACCATCTGCCAATGCATAATGTAAATGGAGAACCCAAATATATTAAAAACAGGATGTAGTATTTAGGCAGAATTGTGTTTTACCATGCTAACAAAACACTTACACAAACACACCCTTAGCAACAGAAAGAAAAACAAGAAAACATTTAGCATGAAGAAACAATCAAACAAACAAACAAAACTTTATTTATGATTATTTTGAGGACATCTCCAGATGTCTATGACGTAAAGTATAGTCAGATTTTCGCTTTTTTGAAGACTTTTGTGCAGAAAGTATAGCTGTGTCTGAAAATGTTATATCAATATTGAACTGTGTTTATTTGTGTGGGAAAGAAACAGAGTACAGAAATATAATATGATAGTATCTGTAAAGCTGTATTGACATTTTATGATCTGAAGGACACAAACACATTCCAGCTCCACAGCTTACAGCATCTGAGAGGATAAAGAAAGCAAATAAACTGAAAACAAAATAAATCTGGATAGTAAATAAGAGTTGAACACTTTGACCCGGACAATTTGTCACACTTGAAATGAATACATTTTAAAGTTTAATTTGTAAGTGATTGTGTGCTAGATTTTTACATATAAATGCCATTTGGTTTTATATCTTATTATATAATGTAAATAAGGTCAGTCCACAATTGTGGCATAAGGGTCAAAATATTTTTTGGGGACTAAGGTCCTGTCACATTGCTGTGTCATTTATTGCCCCCTTGGTGACCCCTGACCAGGTCACTTAAGTTATTTTCTGTGTGGAGATTGAAATGGAAGATTTTGCCATTTCGTTGGCCATCATCTCATAAAACAATAACCCTGATATAATCTGTTCCCCATATCAATAAAACACATTTTCTGCTGTTTGTGTCCCAAGTGATGATTACAAGATTACAAGTCATTGGATTTAGCTGAGCAAGAAAACAGGACAGAGTTGCCTTGTAATGTGTCCTCTGAACATCTAAATTGTGCACACACTCAACACACACACAAATGACACACACTCAACACACACACACACACACACACAACTGACACACACTCAACACACACACACACAAAGAGATTTAGAAGGCAGGCAGTTTGCCTCTTAGAGCAGATGTAATCTCTCACTGTTGCAAATCTGACCTTAATCTCCCCAAAGCATGCTTGAGTTATTATTGATCAAAGCTTAATGCTTATCCACCTACACAAACTCAACAAACACACACAAAACACACTAACATGCATACACTCATACTAAGACGCATACACACATAGATTTAGATATAGTAACACAAATGAGCATTCATCACTAGTGGATAAGCTTTTAATTTGTTTACTTTAGAACTATTTGCATTATAAATTATCAGCATAACAATTTGAGAGAAACATTTTCAATGAATTGGCTTTGAATCTCCGAATGTCTCAGCATTTGGCTTTTCTTAAATGTCAGGATACACATGTGATGGAATGGACACAACAAGTTTGTGCCAAACCTAATGATCTGTGTTATTTCTGCCTGATTTGAGAATCTTTCAAAGAGCATCTTGTGCGTTTAAGTGAACGCAAGGAAATCTGACCTTCTGTACAGAAGAGCAAAGCGCTAGTGACATTAAGATAGTACATAATCCAAAAAACACACACCACAGTTGGATACAGCTCTTGGATGAAGACATATTTGTGTGTGTGCAGAGGTAAATTAAAGAGTGTGTTTATACATTGTAAGATAACAGTCAACTCCCATGGCTGAGAATGGTCATTATCTTTAGCCACAGACAGAAACACACTGAAAACCGAAGAAAATGTCTGTAACCTGTGTGTGTTGTGTTTCAGCTGTGGTTCTGAGGCCTCACGACGGCCCAGGGGAGATGGGAAAGCCGGTGGTCATCTCTAAAGACCAGCAAGAGAAGATGAAGGAACTGTTTAAGATAAACCAATTTAACCTGATGGCCAGTGAGATGATCGCACTTAACCGAACTTTACCAGACGTCCGACTTGAGGGGTGAGTGTGTGTGCTGAGCTAGTTTTAACTTAACCAGTCATCTTAAACCACACATCTTATGACCTGAGATTCATAAACTACAGCATGCAATGCTAAGTATATCCTTCTAAGTGTACAGCAATATTGGACTCACTTCTAAGGCCACTTTTTGTATGTCCTTTATAATTGTTAGGTTTTTATTATGGCTTTGCTTGTCTGCAAAAACATGTCTTCAAATTATGTTAATTTGTTGAATTTTCCAGTATTGATATATAGGAATATTTAGGAATCATTTGATTGTTTATTTGGCACATGAAGTAATCGATTTAATTAAAATGTAATCATCAGAACTAATAATTAGCCAGATTAACAATTTAAAATGATGTTTCTGTTTGGTTGAGTTGTAGACTGTTTGATTTTACCTTGATTTTACCAGAATGATTCAGTGGCGTGACATGGTGTGTGTGTTGCATGTCGTGAAATGTGTGTCAGGGTGAGAAATGTAAACATTGATTCGTGAAATGTGTTTATTTTCCATCACTCAGATTAATTACCGAAGGGCATTTTTTCCAGCTGTGTTTGTGCAAACCAACAGAATCAACATTTTCAATTAAAAGATAAGAGCGTGTCAATTATAGAGTCACAGTCATGACTTGACTTCACACACACACACGCACACACACACACCCACACACACACAGCAGCAGAGCCAAGACGCTCTTACCCTCACTAAAATGTGATTGCACAATTCTGATATAACAGGGACTGAGCATTTACTAACTCATCTCATTTTCAGTCACAAACTTATTAAAGTGAATGGTTGGCTGTTGACAAGCTGAGTGTGTTGAAGCTAATGTGTGAGAATGAAAGTGTTAAATCAGAACAATAATTATCTAGTAGGAAAAACAATGAGGGTCTGAATTAAGATGATAACAGTAAACAGATTATCAGAATGAATTAGTGAATCTTTATTGTGTTTATTTAAATAAAGCAATGCACTAAAAGGGTTACAATACTTCACATGAGAAAGAGAGAGAAAGAAAGAGAGATAGATAGATAGATAGATAGATAGATAGATAGATAGATAGATAGATAGATAGATAGATAGATAGATAGATAGATAGAAAAATAAAAAGAGAGAGTGAGAGAGAGAAAGAAAGATAGAAGATAGAGAGAGAGAGAGAGAGGCCATTTTACTTGAGCATATTTGAAGCTGAAAGGTTGCATTATTACCAAATTTAACAATGTATAATTTTGTTACATCACTCTGGATGGGGAAAGTAGCTGTATTATTGGACAAGCTATTCTGGTTTGACAACAGCTGAGCTTTAAACAACAGTCTAAAGTCTAACAGCTTAATAAGAGATTCGCAAGTCTAGAATGAATTTTCAGCACAGCTGCCTCAGATATGGGCTGCAGACCTGCAGACCAGCCTGTGATGTTTGATGTGTAGCAATCATTGACCTTGTGTTATTTAAACATCAATTACTCTATCTGCACTTGCCGTGTCAAATACTGGCTGCTAATGTATTTGTACAGCAGAGGTCAGATTACTGTGTGTGCATAGCTGCCAGACAGAAAAAGAGTTAAACCTTGATTTGGAGACGTCTTCACCCAACAAACGCTATAACGTAAATAATGTTATTTTAAATTCTAAAAATGCAGAATGTTTTCTTTTAGGGTTAGAGTATAGGTAGGGGTCAGATTATAGTGTTTATAACTAGCTGTGCATAAAAACATAGAGGTCTTTGAAAGATAAGCTTTGAATGATAGATAAGCAAACGTGTGTGTGTGTGAGTGTATGTTTGTGTCTGAGTGTAAATGTGTGTGCCTGAGTGTGTGTCTGTATGTATCGCAACTGCAATATTTTTTCCCCATAGTACATTTTTTCTGCTGTTGTATAGTTTGCAGTGTAATGTTTATTGGAGTAAATTTCAGATTGGAGACAAAAACAAAGCTGTGAATAGAAGATTTGTGGAGAACATGTCAGGACTGTCCCAGAGAAAGCTTGTGTGTGCGTGTGCGTGTGTGTGTGATTTGCGACACACCTTTATTCTGTGGAATATCACTCCAAACTTTTGTCTCTCTGTTCCCACTGCAGTAAATGTGGAGTGGAGGAGTAAATGTGTGTGTGGAGATTTTCCTGCTGCAGTGGACACACACAATCAAAGGGCCTTGCCTTCAATATTTACGGCTTTAATAAGTCCCTGGATGTTGTTATTCTCGGGCGCGACCATGGAATCTATTCTACCATGACAGTTATAGTATTTAGGGTCTCTAAGTAAATCAGAAGGTTGTCTTTATTATTCACAAGCAGCTGCACACACAAGTATTTGTGTTTTATTAATAAAACCGTGTACATAACGGTTTTGGTTTTAGTTAATGTCTGGTGCAATATTAAATCACTACATCACTGGCATATATACACACATACATATTTATGTATATATAAATACATTCATACATGCATATATATATAATATATATCTGGCCAGACTCTTTAACCGAGTAGTGTGATTGGTTAATTGGCTATATCTCGTTAAACATGTTACGTATGTAAATATATAGTGTACTAGCATTTTGTATTCCTACTATAGGGAAGAGAGTGAGTGAGAGAAGTGTAAACCACAACAAGAAATACAGTATTTTATGAGTGTGATTCAGACTCACAGTAGGGACGTCAGAACGTACCTTTACTTTTGCCTAAGACTGTCTTTACAGTCTTAACTTGCAATCAAGTCTAACTATATATAAGTGTAACCAAGACTCATGACCTTTACTTACTGTGTTAAAAATACAGATGATGCCTTAATTTAACAGGGTGGAGATGTCCAGTGTGGGGTGTGTGTGCTGAAAATGAGTCTAGCTGCTGAGACAAGCATGAGCAAAATGAGCCTGTACGAGACATTTTGTCCAACTTACATGTTTTTACTTCTGACCTTATATTAGCATGAGAACAATGTTGACTTTGCCAGTCAAAACGTGTAAGAGGAACAGAAATCAGCTGTTCTGTCTTTTTATGTTTATTATGTTTGACTGTCAGGTTTAAAAAACTAGAAACTAGCCAGTTACCTCCATAATCACTTAGAGTGATTGATCGATTTAAATCCATTCAAGCCGATATCTTGTGGCTTTGATATTGATTCATGAATCTGTTCAGCCGATTCATTAAAGAAAAGTGGCTCATTGGATTAGGAGTCAGTCATTTGTATTGGAAGCAGATATCACGTGTCAGTGCTGTTTTCATTGATGTTGTAAGTGCAACATCTACATTTTCTCAACAAATGAAACAACATGTCATTGAAATATAAAACGTAATTAAAAGTTTCTTGGTTGTTGACAATGACATTTACATTTCAAACTTTTGTCACTTTTTGCCTTTGCAATTAATGTTTTTTGAAGTTTAGTTTCTCATTAGCATTTACACCATTTAATTGCTCTCGCTCTTGTTTATTCTGCCCACACAGAAACTCCCGATAGACGCACACACACACACACACACACACATAATGTGGTGGAACAGCAGATTTACAGTGTGAATGTGCAGATGACACATCTGCAGCAACTGTATGATGTTGTCATGGCAACACGGACCATCATCCTCAAGGAATGTTGAACACCTTTTTGAAGCAAAGCCACAAAAGTTTTAGGGTGTTATGAGGGCAAAAGCAGGTCCTAATTTTAGCTCAAAATATGTTGCTATAAAAATGGCCACTTTAATAACAAAAAGCAGTAATAACAAAAAAGCAATTATCACTAATTTGGTAACATGCATGTTGACATACAACCTGAAACTTTTCACACAAACAAAAAGTAGTGTGCAAATTTGTTAATAGCATTTTAAATTATATTGTTTTCCTAAACAGATGCAGATAAACTGCTCTAGAACTCTCCGCCTATTGTCCGCCTAAAAAATGAGAAAAAAAACGACACTTCTAGTCTGGTTGGGAGATCAGATTCTGATTGGACTGATTTTACAGTATCTTGGCAACACTGATGTCATTATGTTTTCTTGTGCCTTAGCAGACAAACTATCCCTCCAATAGCCTCTGTTGTTCCTGACCTTTTGCTCTCTTCATCATCATCATCATCACACACACACACACACTTGTAGCTTCTGAATGCTTTGTGTGATGTGTGCAAAATTTGCGGCTGTGAATAGAGTTAAATGCAATACATTATTCAGTTTCTATAAATTACATATCAAAGACGGATGAGCAAAAGATATAGAGTGAGAGAGATTCTGATATTAAAGAAGTAAGATGATCGCAACCTCTACAGAAGGATGAGAAGGGGGGGAATGGGTCGAATAACTAGGTGAAGGAAAAGCGGAGATGAAAGCAATGGAAAATGTATCTGTCAAGGTGTGTGTGTGTGTGTGTGAGCAAACATTGTATTCCTGTATTCGTATGTATTCCTGCCTTTTTGTGATCATAACGGGTGACTCGGCCTTTTATTACAAACCCATGTGTAAACTGTGTCATGTCAATGAGTCTGTGTATGAGAGACTTGGGAGATATTGACAGCCAATAAGAGAAGCAGAAAGGCTGATTGACATGATATTGGCCAATAAGAAAGAATGAAATAAAGAATAAATTAGTTCTAAAGAAGAGTTAATTAATGTGTCAATAAAACTGTGGAGTTCATCGCAAAGGTCATTTGCCTGTTTAAATAAGTCTTAAATGTTTAAAAGCTAAAACACTTTATCTAATCTTTTGATTTCTCTCAGTCAGAGAGAGCGGAAAACATAAAACTTAGTAACAACTGTTTTAATTGCTAAAAACCTTGACTAACATAAAAGGTGGCCATTAGAGGGGAAAAAAAGACAAAAAATACTGCAAAAATGTAAAATATGGTCTTTTTAATACCGTTATTTATTGTTGTATATAGCCATCAAAACATGATTTGTTCTGTGCCTGACTATCTGATTGGCTTATTATTTAATTAATATTTACATAATTAAGTCATATCTCATCGAAATTATGCGTCTCATAAGTCATCTTATAAAGTCTCATTTTGTATGTATGTGTGTGTGTGTGTGTGTTTTAATTGGTTTGGTTCCCTATGTGGTCAGCAAAGCTTTTTTGGCTTGTATTCCTATAATTAGCAAGTAATGCACACCCATTAAAAACATGAGGCCAAGACCGTAAACTTACATCCAACATATTTACACAAACACACACAGTTTTATAGTTGGGTGTCCCAAGGAGAGAGCAGCTCACAGCTAGGAACAATTCTGACCTTTTCTCCTTTACTGCATTCCTGCTCTTTAAGTTGATTTGTGTGTGTGTGTGTGTGTGTGTGTGTGTGTGTTTGATGCTGACGCTGTACTGTAGTAAGGTAACACAGTTTTTTGAAAAGACATCTAGAATAAAACATAATTTTAGATTATTGGTGCTGTCCCAATAAAGAAAGCCCTTGATTTGTGTAGCACTGTACATTTTGTTTATTTCTTCTGTTTCTACTTGGTTTTACATGCAGCGGAGGCCAGGACTGTCACTGAAGATCACAGGACCCAAAGCTGTGTTTTAATGGGTGGGCCTCCGCTCCCAGGAAATAGCCTGTTTTCCTCATGATGTTACCTAATTTAGACTTGGTCACTGTGCTTTGGCATCCTTGAAATGATGTTGTTACTTTTGTCCTGTGTCTGTTTATTTGTGTTTTTGTTTTTATTAAATCTGTCGAAATGAACACCTTAATATATGCGATGCAATTTGCGTACGCTTAATTTTCAAAGAATAGCTGAATCCTCTTTTATGTGTCCAATTTTAGAATCCTTTCATTCTGTTCTGGGTGATTTCTTAATACTGTCTGTTTGTCTCTGTCACATCGCTCAGAGAGACTTATTTTTAGTATGTGTGTGTTTACTTTGAATGATGACGGTAAGAATTCATGACCAGCCCACAGTATTCTCTGTTGTCTGTCATTTTCTATCCCCTCAAGAAGAGGAAGAGCAAACTTAATATTCCACACACATGCGCACATACACACACACACACACACACACACACACACACTGTACACAAAACATGATGTGTATAAAACTGCATAGTGCAGAAACTCAATCAAGTAAGCTTTCCTGTCAATAACTGAATAACCACACTTTATGATTTCTTCCAATGCATCTCTCTCTCTCTCTCTCTCTCTCTCTCTCTCTCTCTTTCCATGTGGATTTTAAGAAGGATTTGGCCTGAGGATTCTGATAAAATTTCCAGTATAATGATTTGTGTGTGTGTGTGTGTGATGGACGATTGTTACAGACCTGCGGCTCTTTCTGTCTCTCTTTGATTGCACCAAATTTGTCTCACAATTCCTGGGGCCTGATAAATGTGATTGTGTGTTTGTATGTCTCTGAGGGTTTGTGTGAGCATGCGTGTATGAGTGTTTCATCTTTGATTCCTTACATCTTTTGATCAGCTAGTCTTTTCTATGCTATTTCAGCCTGATTTAGCCTTCACTCTTACACACATGCCCAGTCAAATCTGCTGCCTCTCATGCACTCATCTTATCTCACAGCTGGATCATGTTGTGTGTGTCGATTAAAGAGAATCAAAACATGATCTCCCTGTTGAACTAAATTGATTTGTTTCTGTACCTATTTTCTGTTGAAACACTTTGGGTGAGACATATCAAAGCAATATTTTTTTAAACAGCCAATAGGGTTTGATTACACCAAGGCCATGAGCCACGATTGGCTACTCAAGTTGGTTTTAATAGGAAATTCTAGTGGGAATTTGATTGGACAAAAATCAAGTAGTGCAAGATAAGTTGTCAACATTTTTGGTCAATTGAAATAAAAATTAAACGCATATTTATTCATATTTATTTTTTTTTTAAGTACTTCAGCCTATAACTGGATATAAAGTTAGGGGAAAAAAACTAAAAGCTTAACTCCATTTTGATTTTTTTTGTGGCTTTTAAAGAGAGATAGAAAACCTTAAAGATTGTAGGTAGAAAAAGAAAGAGAGAGAGAAGGCTGTGTTCCATTTTAATCAGGCAGGTAGTAGGGCTGACCAATGAGATGCTTTGTCTGCAAATTAAACTGTTGTCTGGGGTCCTGAGAGTTGACTTCAGGTTAATGACTTTAAAAAAAGCAGTGTCTGTGTGAGTGTGTGTGTCTGTGTGTGTCTGTGTGAGCGTGTATGTATGTGTGTGTGTGTCTGTGTGTTTCCAGGGACCTGTTGTAAGTTGATGAGTTTAAGAAAGATGAGACCAGGTAGTGTCTGTGTTGCCACGGTTATAAGACATGATGGCCTACAACCCCTCACCTTAATTTAATTAATGATGTGTGTGTGTCTGTGTGTGGGTTCAACAATGAATGGGCTAAAGGGTGTTTTGCAAAGGGGAATTTAGGGATATGGACTACAGCATGGTTGTATGTTGCTTGTGTATGTGTGTTTTCCTAGCGTGAGGCAAATAAAATATCTGATAATACATTAAATGTTTTTTGTTGGTTTTTGCACAATTCATTCATCAATTGGACTGTTGTTGTCATAGTTTACCTCAAAATATGGTCTTGTGGTTGTGTACTTGTTTGATGTTTTGTCCTTTCGGACCAGCTGTGCCAGGGCAAACAGGAAATAAGGCAGGAAGTGGAAAGCGTGTGTCTTACTTTAGCTCTCCAGATATAACAAACACTGTTTTTCCTGTTCCTACCTCAGCATAGGCTGGCACAGTGACCTGCTGTTACATAATTGGCAAACAATCAACATTTCCATTAGCCCCTCCCACAGCACCTCAAGTCACCAATCAGAGCTGTGCTTTGGGTGACTGGAGATTTAAACCAATCAGGAAGTGGCACAATGGAATGTTGTACTTTTGCATATTGAGGTTTTTATTGGAATTTAAGGCCTTTTTCAGAGCCAAAAACATAATAATAAAAGCTTTAGCAAACAACAGTGCCAACAGCATGTTTAAATAATGTTTCTAATTTAATAAATGCCAAATTCCTTCTTAGTGAATTTGCTACCTAAAAAGGCCAATAATGGTAATAATGAGCTCCCCTTACGTGCACTGTAGCTGAATGGTAATTGTTAGCTAATTCACACTAAAGATTAGCCCATACACACCTTACAGTAAGGTGTGATCCTTCTGACTGGTGTTCATTCAGACTCTGTATAATCCTGTGCTCAGTGTTTTCTGTTTTTAGAGCTTCTCTCAGTAGATAAGAAGCTTTCACAGTCTCTCCATCAGCTCTCCACTCACCGCTTCTCCATAACAGCCTCTGTGTTTGTGATAAGTGCCAATCTCATCTCAGGCACTCTCTGTTGTTCTTTCAGACCCAGTGTTGCCTCTGTATGTGTGTGTGTTTGTTTGTGTGTGTTGTGGAGGTTTATTACATTGACTCTTTTTAGTATTAGTTAGGTTGAGCACAGTGGTGCAAGGGAATTGATTTTCTTGTTGTTGATTGGTTGGAGTCTTGAAATGCTGGGTTTTGATTGGTTCGTTTGGTTGCCCATCTATTCTTATTGGCTGTGTGTGTTTTGATTGGTTCGTTTGGTAGTCCTTCTGTTCTCATTGGTTGTGTGTATTTTGCAGGTGTAAAACGAAGGTGTATCCGGACGACCTACCACGCACCAGTGTGGTAATCGTGTTCCATAATGAAGCATGGACCACTCTGCTCCGAACGGTCCACAGCGTCATTGACAGATCACCAAGACACCTGCTGGAGGAAGTCGTGTTGGTGGACGATGCTAGCGAGAGAGGTTAGCGTGTGTTTTTTCAAGATCTTCAAAGGCATGATGCCAGAATTTTCATTTTTTGGTGAACTAATTGTTCACAAAGGAAATTATGTATGTGGTGCTAATTGTTGAAAATTCTCTCACATACCCACATAATGGTGACACACACAGATCAGTTAGTATAATTTAATGTGAGAACACTGAACTGCAGCACTTTGGGGATAATGACATGGTTTTGTTTCCACTTTTCAGAAGTGCTCACATCATGTCAGCCCTGTTTTATGTGTTTGTGTGTGTGTGTGTGTTTGTGCTAAAGTGAACAGAACACATTGGGAGGAAAAAGATGGCCAGTGACCTTGTTGGTTTTCAAAGCTGAGATTTGATTTACACCCTGGAAAGCGAGTGTGTTTGTTGGGATAGATTTACAGTACAAAAAAAGAGAGAGAGAATGGTGTATTTTGTTTCCCAGTAGCTCTATTGTGTGTCTGCTATTGTGTGTGTGGGTGTGTAACTTTGTGTCGTTATCTGCCGCACTAACCTGCAATTTGGCTAGATTATGGGATTAATGGATTAGTAGGTGTAATGAATACATACCTGGAATTATACTGTTATTATCCCTCATACACACACACTCACACATTGACTAAATTTAGCACTTGTTTTTTATGAGAACGGACTGCATAACTTTATCTAGTGGGCTTGTGGCTGGCAGTGGTCTTGATCAGCTGTTCTGGGCTACCTTTGACCCTGGGATACACAATCTCTGTGACTTACTTGGCCCAGGGTATCAGGACCACGGCTGCTAAAAACCCTGTGCGACTGGCCTGTGTCACCCAGCTTGTAGCGATGACTGCTGGGTGAGAATTTACTCACAGTCCAAGACAGCGGCTGGCTGAACTGCTCACAGCAGAGTCATGAACAGCGGTTTAGCCATTGCTTTGTTTTTTAAAAGAAGGGGAAACAAGGCTGAGAAATGTTGCAAGCCAGACTCACCTCATTTGTCAGAGCATATGTATTAACCACTAGGCCCTGGTTCTGACAAAAAAAATTGATCAATAGATGTTTGTGATTGTTTGAGACACAGCACACAGACCTTTTCTGTCCTCTATCAGTGTGGATTTTTCAGTCTAGACCCTCAATCGCTCACACTAGAGTGGAAATGCTGACCTTACGGTTTTAAAGAGCGTTATTTATTTTAAGGGCACACTTCAACAACGATTTACCCCCTTTTCTCCTTTTATCATTCCTGTTTCCTTCTCTTTGTTGATTTTTTTCATTTTCTGTCAGGGTTTCTCTCTCTGTTATGCACAGTTATTAGAAGAAAATAGTGACTGTAACTACAAACTACCTGTCTCATTAATGGTTCCACAAGTGTGTGTCAACTTTGTACTTTTTCACATATGTATGATAATTTAAATAGCATCTGCGTTTGGTTGACATGCCTAGTTTCACAGGAAGTATTACCTCAGACATGTGTTGCCTTACCTAACACATGTATTTTTCTGCATTTGGTAGTTGCTTTTACCCAAAGTGACTTCTGCTGCATTCATTCCATACATTTGGTCAGTACATTTGTTTCCTGGAAATTGAACCCACAACCTTGCGTGCTGCTTAAGCAATGCTCTACCAATTGAGCTATAGGAACACACGGGTTATAATTTTGCACACAAACATGCAGTTCTGCAGACTGATGCAACATTTTGACATGCAAAAAGCTATGCTGATGTCATCTCTGATGTCATCTCTCTCTCTCTTTCTCTGTCATACACACATGTACTAGTTTGTGCAGTAATAGGCTGACTCTACAGGTCACGTCCTGCATAAGAATAGCTTCAACTTCCCCCCACCTCCTCCCTCCTCATCTGTGCTAATCTGTCGCTTCTGTGGAGAGATAAAGACCCAAATTCTTCCTCTCATCTAGCTGCTGCTCAATTTTGTCCTCTAATGATGTCCTCTCTTACTCTCCTCCTTCTCTCTTTCTCTCACCCACTTTCTCCTCCTCCTTATTTTAACTAAATGATTAGAGGAATATGTCTGTACGTTGATTTACATGTGCACAGATTTAGACAAACACACATAGCATTCAGGAGACTCATTTTTAGGAATCTGGATTTGTTTGGCTTGTAAATGGGAAAATCATGTTAGGTTAATAACATTATTGGTTAATATTATTTTTCTCCTTTCATATTGTCTTGTATACATCAGCATAACAGAGAAAGAGGACAGTTCACCTCAGCGATGTTGGCAATAATATGCACCAGTTTTGAGGCACTTTCATAAAGCTTTTTCAGAGCCTGACAGCCCATGGTTACAATAAACCGCCATTGGATGGAAAAAAATCAAGCGTATTGTGAAGATTCTGTAAAAAAATGTGTTTTTGTCTTTCTTGAATTAAAGATTATAAAAATGTTTGATTGCTTATTTCCTGCAGTTTAGAAAGAAATGGAGGAGATTACCAGACAGTGTCACGAGGCAGAAAATACAAGTTCTGTCGGTTCTTCTCACCCTGCTGAATACGACACTTCATCAGTCTCTTTTATCTCTGTGTTTCTGGAGTGCTTTGGTAGAGGTCCATTGGAATGAGCAATTCCTGCAGCTTGTGTGGTTTAAAGTGTTCTGTTCCACATATCACCCCTCAAATAAAGCGTGAGGACGCAGATAAAAGATCTGTGGAAGCGTGTTGTACATGTTCTCCTGCCAAAGCTCTCAAAGTCTTACGATCACATCTGTGTCTGCATTGGCCATGTATCATTTCAACTGACACTTTTGGGTTCATTGTACAGAACTTTATTTTAAATAAATATATTTTATTTGAAATCCTTTCAATTTTAAATGAACTATCCCTTTAAGTTGCTGTCACTTTCATGGCATGTGTATAACCTTGTCAGGATTTGCTTGGGTTAAGATACACCAGAGAACGTTAATGTTCATGTTAACGTTAAAAACATTAACTAAAAATAAATGTTGACGTTTCACAGGCTTTCTTTTTTTATTCGTTTTATGTTATTTGACGGTCATAGTCTGACCTCTGTGTGCCTGAAAAGTCAGTTTGAATATTCCTGTCAGACTATTCGGTGGCTCTTAAAAATAGCTTGTTTGATAAGAACAAGAAGCACTGAAATCCCACAGCAGTCTCTGAAAGAGGAGTGGTTTAAGATGGCCGCTGCAGCTGAGGGGTTTGATCCTCTTGTAGCGTCAGCTGTACAGGAGATGAGAGCTCTTTAAAGCAGCGTGGAGTCATTGGCAATATGAACTCAACCGCCCACAGCAGATACTCATGTAGAGCTGTACTTGATCACTCACTGAAGTGGTGGAATGGTTGGAGAATGTTGATATGACATATATGATGGTCATGCTAAAGCCCCGCTATTGAAAATTAGATCATTTATGATGGAGTGACAGTTGTGAATTTAGAAAGTATGTGAATCTGATCTTTTAAAAGATGTTTATCAGATGTTTGTAGACATAGAACTTCAGTCACTTTCAATGATTCAGATAAACAGATGGTAGTATGTATTATTATATAGCATTATTATGTGTTAGCAAGTAGTGGTGTAGCATTTATCTAACAATTTAATACGCATTTACAAGCTAAAAACGTCCTCAAGTAAAGTTGACCTTTTACAGTCTGCATGGAAGAAACTGGTATTGATCAAAGACACAATATCATTGGCTTTTTTTAAGCCTTTAAGCCACGCCCCCACCCCATTCCTCCAGAATTATTTGTGTGTGTTATGTTATTGTGTATTTATGTCACCAGCATATAATTGTATGTTTATTCCCTGTGCGTGTGTAGATTTCCTAAAACGAAAGTTGGAACAGTACGTGCGACAGTTGGAGGTGCCTGTCAGGGTGGTCCGGATGGAGCAACGCTCTGGTCTGATTCGGGCTCGTTTGAAGGGGGCGTCCATCTCTACGGGTCAGGTGATCACTTTTCTGGATGCCCATTGTGAGTGCACCACCGGCTGGCTGGAGCCCCTCCTCGCTCGCATCAAACTTGACAAGTAAGAACTACAGCTTCCATTGGATTTGCTCCAAGCTCCATAATTTGATGGCTGATATTTACTTACTTGAAGATTTAGACAGTGTACAAAAAGGCAGAGCATTGCAGATGATAAATCTCTGAGGACACATGGAGATTCATTCGCAACAAATTACATCGTGTGTGTGTGCTGATGAAAGCTAACCAGATGTGATGTTTATCACCCTGGATCTCCTTAAACCGCAGTGCCCTCAGATGTCCTCAGTTGTCCTCAGACCCTCACTATCAACACACTTGAGTTTTGTTAAATTGTATGGAAACCAAATGTTGCAGGTCATTGTTAGCATTAGCAGTGAATTGATGGAATGCTTTAGCAGTTACACTATGGCTAGCACCTACTTGCCAATGTCTGCCTTTCAGCGAATCAGAAAGGACTATTGGCTATGTCACCTAATTAATATTAATAAGCAAAGCTGATATGTTTTCTTTGATCTCCCCACTTTCACATGATTCCCACACCACTCCTTACATTTATTTCACTTGTTTATCTCAAATTGAGCATCTGTGGTTAGAAAATTCCAGTAATGGATGTAAATCTCACACATATGCAGCCACAAAAGCAGAAACGTTTAGTATTTGTGGTAAAACTTAAAAACCAAACTGTCATTTTCACACATCCGCCATTTGCCATGAAGGTTTTCAGATAGATCAGTAGTTCTCAGAGGTTTGTTTACTAGCGACGCTGTGCTAAATGTTTGCAGTTGGCTCTTATTTCAGAAACCTGTGAGGTATTGAAAAACACACTGTTATCTGAGTTTTATTCTTTGCGAGTCTGTGTAAAGTGTGTTTCTTTCTTCTTTTAAGCTGTACATGTACACATGCCCACATACATATTATGATTGTTTGTGTTGTCTTGCCTGAGGCGGCCTGTTGGGGCATCATTATCAGACAAAGCTCTAGACTGCTGAATTTAGGTGTGTGCCTGCAGTTCTTGATGTCTGAAGTGTGTGTGTGTTTGTGTGTGTTTGTGTATGCATGTGTGTGATCCATCATCATTGCCACCGTTAGCATCACAGTGGGCTGCTTTGTGCTGATTGATGACACAAGTTTAGCCAACGTCCCCTCTGATCTGTGCCCGCATCTGTTTGAACACAGAGAGGCGTGTATCTGAGCATGTGTCAGACGAATTCGGAAATTAACAAGGACTATTCAGTATCAGTCTAAACTCATTCACACTGCTAAGGTCGTATTTGTCAATGCAGTGAAGTGTGTAGCCAATTAAAGTTAATGTGTGTGTGGCTCAGGTTTTGGCTATCAACTGTTTTCATTATTAAAAGGGTAATAAACCTAAAATAAGTTGCGTTGTGGAGACTAGCCAACAGAAAATGACTTGATAAACATACTAAATAATGTCTTACTGAAAATCTAAGAGGGGTTAGTAGCAAGATTAACTGAGTACTTTTCTGTAAGTGTAACAATAAAAGCCAATGGAGAGTCAATAACAACTGTGTGTGTGTTTACAGGAGAACCGTAGTGTGTCCCATCATTGATGTGATCAGTGATGACACGTTTGAGTACATGGCCGGCTCCGATATGACATACGGAGGTTTTAACTGGAAGCTGAACTTCCGCTGGTATCCAGTTCCACAGAGAGAAATGGACCGCAGGAAAGGAGACAGAACTCTGCCTGTCAGGTAACATGTTTAAACAAGCATTGGTCAAAGGTCACCAGTGTAATAACATCAGATCTTAGATTTTAGAACAGCATACTAGTATTTGTTAGTTATGTTACAGCTTAAAGGGTTTTTTTATTATTTGTTTGAAGAGCAGTGAGATCTAGGACTTGACAGTGTAAAGGAGGAAAAAATGGGTTTGTGAAATCAAGACAGATTCGAACCCCCCTTGGCCACACGGACACCACCACACAATGTGTTAGAGCATAACCACTATGCCGCGGCCCTGACATATAGAACAAATCCATGCAAATCTACGCCCACACGAGCACCACCGCGCAATGTGTTAGTTAAAGCATAACCACTATGCTGCGGCCCTGACTCACAAAAGCAAATCAAACACAAACACATCCTTCCAACACAATATTTTCTTCTCGTCTCAAAGCTGCAGAATATAAGAGTGCAGTGCGTGCCTCAGCCCTACAGCTAAATGTTAATGCAGTTAACACAGCTAACACAGACAAGTCTTTTAATCCACACAAGCGTTTTGCTGAGGGGAGAAAGTGTTTACCTCCTCACCTCATAACCAGCATCTTCTCCACGGGAACAGAGAAGCTGTTAGCCTTTTGCTGCTGGGTTCGTCAAAGAACTTGTGTTGTTCAGAGCCACACATGTTGTTTTTATAAAAAAATTGTTTTGTGTTTTCATATTTTTGTTCTCACGACCCCTTGCTCATTTACTTTACATCAACGCTGGTTTTCTGAGCAGCCAAACAGCATGAAACAACAAGAGAGCAACAACAACAGGTTCTTGAGGAAAACATGATGGAGAGTGAGACGTGCTGCAGGGAAGAGATGGAAGAAAAACAGGAAAAGAACAGAGAGCGCCTGCTGAGGCGAAAGACCAAGAGACCCAAAGGCTTTTTTAAAAGGAAGAGAAATATGTTGTTAGTGTAGTAGGCACATACAAACACACCACTTGTGTTGAAGATATCTTTCCTTTAAGTGACACGCCGAGATGTGTTTGTTTTTGACTGAGAACCAGAAAGGAAAAAACGCTTTTAAAAGACGCATTCTTATATCTTGAGGGTCTGTTGGGAACAGACTTTAACTGCATCTTGACTGTCTCTGCAGGACTCCTACCATGGCTGGTGGTCTGTTCTCTATAGACCGAGATTATTTTCAGGAGATCGGCACGTACGACGCAGGCATGGACATCTGGGGAGGAGAGAACCTGGAGATTTCATTCAGGGTCAGTCTTATCACTGATTACATGATTCAGCCACTGGAACATACACCCTCTCCTACCCGTAATTCCTTGAGCCTTCACTACGTTTGCGCTAAGAGATGATAAGCAGTTCTGTGCTTTTTTTCAGTACTGCAGTAGATTGTAAGTGTGATTTTTTTTTTTTTGGTACAACATATCCAAAAAGGTAGGAGGGCGTAATTAGCATTTTAAGCAAAGATTCATTTGGCCTAAAATGTTGTCTGCCAAAATAAATAGTTTAGAATGAAGTCTTGCCAAGCAACACAACTATAATTCATAAGTGTAGTGAAGTGACACACATCCTTCCTCAACAAAGGCTGAACCCCACAAAAGAAATTATCAAGCAAAGTAATACAGAAAGTGAAAGTCAAACTGAAAATTAGCCTTCAGCCAATCATATTACAAAAGAGTAACTAACTATTATACAATTGAATTGATCAGATCTGGCAGTGCGGAGGAACACTTGAAATTGTCACCTGTTCTCACGTGGGTCACGTCTTCCGCAAGGCGACTCCTTACACGTTCCCCGGTGGAACTGGGCAGATCATCAACAAGAACAACAGACGGCTGGCTGAGGTCTGGATGGACGAGTTTAAGAACTTTTTCTACATCATCTCACCTGGTCAGTCACACATATTTACATACTATAAATCTGACCAATAAACATGCAGCATACAAATTTATTTACATTAAGTCGAGTTTGATTAACTAGAGGCAGTTTGTTTTAAGCCTGTCACACCTGAAGAATATAGTTCTTATATATAGGACTCAATAGTGCTATTTTTTATCCTGCTGTTTCTTATCCTAAATGTTTCTTATTTAGACGCTGCCTCTCTTTCTCAATCTGCCTCTCTGTGACTGTCTCTCCTGTCTCTTTAAAGTGTTGGTGTGTATTGTCTGGCAGTAGAGCGGTATTGACTCAGAAGATGTTGGATAATAGATATTAACATCACTGTCAATAGTGTCCAGTGCAGCTCAGCTATCTGTCTGACTGCATTGTGTTATTGTATTGTATTCCCTCGTCTGTGTACATGCTTCTATGGAAACTAGCTTGTTAGCGCGTCATGGCAAAATTACTATTACTGCTGAACAGGCTCCAAACACAAGCATTAAACCTCAATTTGTCCTTCACCACTATATGATACAGGCATGAATGGTACCTCAAATTGTCTGCTTTTGATTTTGAACTGATCAGATCTGGAAATTTTGGACCGGTAGATGATAAAACTAGGTGCAAAAATCTGCTGGACTTGCTTGGAAGGACAGACCAGAGACTAAAGTTAGGAGCCACAGCATCACAGATCTTGAGGGTGGGACCTTGGGCAGAAGGCAGCCATACAATGAACCACCCAGAACATCCCATAAACCAGCCAGGCTATCCTAGCAACATATTAAACACTTAGCAAGCATGCAGAAGTACCCTGACAATCAGACGCCACACCTTAACATCATGGCAGCAAGTTTTGTGTGCACAATTCACACTATTCCTGAGAAGAAATTACCATCCTGATATATTTACAGTTTTGTATTCTGGGGTGTGTTTGTTTGTGGCAGGTGTGACGAAGGTGGATTATGGAGACATCTCAACCAGAACATCTCTGAGGCAGAGGCTGCAGTGTAAACCGTTCTCCTGGTACCTAGAGAACATCTACCCAGACTCCCAAATACCACGACACTACTACTCACTGGGAGAGGTGTGTATTTTACACACACACACACACACACACACACACACACACACACACACACACACACACACACACACACACACACACACACACACACACACACACACACACACA
>JBAJNP010001321.1:0-10017 GCA_036877545.1 Yasuhikotakia modesta | reverse complement strand
CACACACACACACACACACACACACACACACACACACACACACAGAATTAAACTCTTGCAAAGGGTGGTAAGCAGATTTCTGTTTGTTAAAGCAGGTGTGAATTAGCAAATAACACACATTTTTTCTTAGGGTTGGTGACGATGTCACAGAAATTCATAATTTGTTTTTTTATTTGGTCACTCAGCTCAGAAAAATAGACATCTATTCTCTCTCATTCTCCTCATTTCTGTCGTCTTTTTTTTCTGTCCCATCTCTCACAGCACTTTCATTCCATCTGTCCATCTCTCTTTCAGAGAGTGTTATGAATTAAACATGCATGTCATTTCTGAATCTGATACTTGCTTTTTTTTTTTTAGTCTGTCTGCTTGAGTCTCTGGAAATGTCTGTCCATGTTTCACTCCTTTTTAGCTCATCCTCGTCTCTCTTTTCCACTGATGGAGACATTGTGAGGAGAGTTCTTTATGTGTTGTTTACTAGTTCAACTAGACACCAAAACACTTAGTTAAACCAAGACACTTAAAGTACTCCAACTATAAGTTGGAGTAGTTATACAAGACAATGCTGCAACAGACGTTGTTTATTAAAGCTTTAGCTATGCTGTTCTTGGTGTGTATGTAACTTACTATTTGGATGACAACAGCAATCTGTCTCTCTACATCTAAATGTCTTTAATACAAGTACACATCTATATGTGTGTGTTTGTGTATTTGATTGGCACAGTTGTCTATCAGTTTGTCAATACCCCCCACCGCCCAGTACCCCCACTCTGGTGGGTGATAAGCTTCGGGTAATTAAGCATGTTTGACACCGAGGCTCAGACGTGTTTATTCATGCGGCAGAGCGATTTGACTGTGTCTAATCTGTCTGTGCGATCCGTCCGCTTCCAGATCCGTAATGTGGAGACCAATCAGTGCCTGGACAACATGGCCAGAAAGGAAAATGAGAAAGTGGGCATCTTCAACTGTCACGGAATGGGTGGAAACCAGGTCGGCTCCAGTTATCTGTTTTACTTTAAGACACACACGTGGTTTGAATAATGATGGAGATGTTTTACCGCTGTGACGGAAGTGACATTGATGTATTGTGACCTTTGCCATCTGCCCAGGTTTTTTCGTACACGGCCAATAAAGAGATCCGAACTGATGATCTCTGCCTGGATGTGTCCAAACTCAACGGCCCGGTTATGATGCTCAAGTGCCACCACTTGAAAGGCAACCAGCTTTGGGAATATGACCCAGTGGTGAGTATATGTGTGTGAGTGTGTGTGCATGTGTGTGTGTGTGTTGATGCTACGCATTTATGCATTTATTCATGAGTATTCAAAAAATGTGTGATACATGAAACGCTGTTGATTACAAGAGAAAATCACTTTAACTTCTGTCCATGAGACCTGAATAAACATGATTTTTGTTTGTTTGTACAAACTGAGAGACGTGTCAAAATTATTGCCTGTGGTAATCAACATCATGCATTAAATGTTGTCAACAAAGCTTAAATCGCATATGAAATTAAAATTGAAGGGTTTTGGCTTGAAGAATGAATTTCTTGTATGCCTTAAGGATATCGCTAAACTAACGTGGACCAAAATATTGGCCCAAAACACATTTAGAAAATATAAACATGTAAAACTTTTCTTGCTTCCACCAATACAAATCAGCTTTTTTTGAAGTTTGTTTAACAATTTGGCAAACAGTACAACATGTTTAAAACAAGCCTGCCTGTCCGCTGAAATAATGTGTGTTTATGTCTCTTGGCTTTTCACTGATGCATGTATATGTATGTATACGTGCTTGTGATGACTCAGTGATTTTTGTCCTCTGGGTTCTTGCTTGCCTCATATGTCATATAAGATCAAAAACATTCAGCTAACGCTTTAACGCTGCTTATCTGCAGGGTGTACAGTCATCATTGTCTTGCAGTGCACATACATCCACCCCATGGCTTCCCTTATAAGCACTGCGTGGTGTAGTTACATTAAATAACCTTTCAGTCAGTCCCCAAACTGCATTGCTGCTGCGTTTTAAATGCCACTTCAAGTCGGTTGAGTGACAGAGTCCATCAGCCGAGAGGAGCAGAGAGGACTGAAAGCCTCTACATCCCCCCACCCTCACCCACATCTGAGCCCCACCAGCCTGGCCTTGTGCCCGGAGAAACGGAAGACTGTGCCAAACAGAGAACGTGAACAGAGACGCATTCCACTGTCAGATAAAGGTTCTGTTTTTCTCGTGGGAGATTCGGAGTGAGAGAAATCAGGAAATCTCTTGCCACCTCTGTTGCATGCATTTCCATATATTAGCATCACAAACGTATCCGTGTGCGTGCGTGTGTGCCCTCACACCCTAAACTCTTGTAGGTTCTTCCTTTATCCTACTTGTATCTGTATGGATTAATGCTTCCTGTTAGACTGTAATTCTAGAGCCCTCGGCTCACCTAAGGCTCAATGCATCAATGCTGTACGGAGTCTGTAAGGAATTTTTGGATGACTTTTTTTGCCTAAAGTACAGTATACAAATAATTCCACAATGCAGTGGTTTCATTATCAAGTATGGCAAATTAAGTGGAAATAATATGTTTTTAATTGATGATGTTTTATGAAATTATTACATTTGGTCTGAATGCAATGATAGGATGTTATACTTGTTTGTCAAACTATGTATGCTTAGTGTGTTGAAAGAGGCTTGCTATTGCAAGCCTCTCCAAAATTGCTTACAATGCCTTAAGAAAATGAAACAAAATTTATTATTTCTAAGTTGTAAGGTAAATACATGTTGGAAATGTTGTTTTAAACATGTATCAATGTGTTCAAGCGCTATTTCTTGGAGATCGTAGGCTGTACAGTACAGTAAATACGCTGGTATTCTGTTACAAACATAAGCTGTGCTTTAAGAGTCATTCAAGGGTCGTGTGCATAATGTCTCACACAGTGTGTGTGTTCCTGTCTCCCGCAGAAGCTGAGTCTGGTACATGTGAACAGTAATCAGTGTTTGGATAAAGCGTCTGAGGACGACAGTCAGGTGCCGAGCGTCAAGGACTGCACCGGGAGCCGCTCACAGCAGTGGCTGCTGCGCAACGTCACACTCCCCGAGATTTTCTAAGCTCACACAGACGGACAGATGGACTGACTCTCACACCGGCACAGGTGGAGAGGAGAGAGTGAGAGAGGACTGTTTTTCTCTCCCTCTCTGGAGGTCTGCCTTTAATTGATTTAAACAAACAGAACTCCATATGTATATGAATCTCCCATCGCTCCACCTTGCTGAGGAAAACAAACGAAAGATGGAGAGAGAGACTCGATTGAGAGAGAAACTTGAGTTTGATGCCCGTACCCTCTGGGTTGTGAGGAAAACGAGGCATTTTGGTTATGTTTACGAGAACGCCTCCCTTTTAGCGTATCATTGTGTGTTTTGTGGGTGGGTGTGTGTTGAGATGGTGTGGACCAGACTGTTTTCCACAGAGGAGTTTAGCCCTTTTTTAATTTAATTAAGTTTAAACCCTTTTAGAAATGAAATTAAATGAAAGGGTATTTAGCACATGAAGGAGAGGCTAATATGTGTGTCTGAGTGTGTGTGCATGTCTGCGTGAGTGTGTCACATATCAGAATGAATTTTCATACAGTATCTGTGGACAGTAATGGGCTGCTACCCTTTAGCCCTTAGAAGCAGGGGCTTCCCCTACTGGCCATTGACAAACGCACCCGTCAATCAGTCTTAGTCACAGCAAGTGGACTACCTTCAATCAATCACTGATCTATAATCAATGAACAGGATGATGGATTATCAAGGACATTATAGGATGTTTCATATCATCAGTTTTATGTAACATTTTAAACCAGTTGTTTCTGAGTGCCACATACATTTCTTGTTTGTTTGTTTTTTTTAACATTGTCTTGTTTAAAAGTATTATTGCATTTAAAGGTTGACACACAATCTGATAAAAATTGTTGCCTTGATATCATGAGTTTATTACCCATAAGCCCATGGGTTAATCAAAAGGAGATGGAACAAATTTTGTCATATCATCCAACAAGGGCTTGGTGTCCATGTGTATGTTTGTGAGAGAAATCGTATTCAAATCTTTTGTCTAAGGTCTTTTTCGTTTACTTTCACTTTGAGTTGTTACTGATATTTTGTCACATTCCTTTTTTAAATTCATCAATTTGGCACCTGAAAATGTCACATTTTAACAGTCTGATAGCTTAAAGAGACTTAATCTGTATTATGTCCTGCATTTCACATTTAATGTGTTCTCAAATGATCTGTCGTTTTACTTTTGTGAATCCAGTCACTCCAAACTTGTGTCATTTCAGAAGACGAGTGAGAAACTAGGACTGAAAGCGCTGCTCCACTGAGAAAGGAGGACAATGGTTGGAAGTAAAGTTTGGAGTTTGGTCATGTGGGATCAGGAGCCAATCCTGATTTTTTAAAACCCTTACAAACCCTTTTTTTCTGACCCTGTTCCAATACTTAAAGTAATCTTGCCCTCATGTCCTGGTGTTTACTAAATTACTGTCTGAATAGAAGCAGTCTTGAGAGTACACGCTATATTCCATCAACCTGGGTTTAACAGTATATACATACAACAAATGTATAATTTTTACACATTTCTAAGATTCAAAAAATTTTAGTCATTTTTCAATTTCAATCTTTAATTTCAATAATCAATCTAAAGAAAGATTCAAGGACAATTATTATTATTTGATACATTCAAGTTACTATACACTGTATAATTCTAAGATTGTCTTCTAAATTTTAAGGTTCAGAACTGAATATTGTAGCTTAAACAGGTCAGCTTGACTTCAATAGGGGAGATGAGGTGAAGATAACATTAAGTATTTGGACAGGCCTGCAGGATCATCAGTAGATGTGTGAGTGTGAGGGAGTGTGTGTGTGTGTTTATATGTCAAAGAGATGTCCTTCGTTCTTTTGGTTGTTATTTGTTGAGGGTCTGGCCTGCTGATATGTGCAAGATGGTTCACAGGCTGACGGAATAAACTACAGAAAGTTTACAGTCTAACTGTAGTTTGTCTAACTCTCTGTTTGTGTTTATGATGTTTTGTTGAAACATTCATAATTCGACAGTGAAATATATCATAATATATTGAACCAAAAACCAGCACTTACTGTTTTTTGCTGTCAGATTTTGTTAGTGTATTATTGCAGAATAGTTTGGAATATCAACAACGTGGGCTTTTGTGCATTTTTGTCGCATTTTATCAGAGGATAAATTACTTCTGTTTCTAGATCAATTTGGCTTAATGTTATTAGCAGCAAAATGAATCAAAAATCTCTAAACTGTTGCTGTGCACTAACAAACACCACCGGGACCTTATAGGCACCTGGCCTTTAAAAAACATTTCATTTTAATTACGTAGTTATGACTTTATTTTATGCCATAAAGTGTTCGTTTTTAACTAAGATTTCACCACTGTATATTTAAAGCACTACAGCAATGAGAAAATTTGCCTGGAGAGATTTAGTTGGCACAACTCATTAACAGGCACTTGTTCTATTTTCCTATTTCATCTTTAGTTAGAGAATTACATTAAACAGAAACTTTTCAGAGTTATTTTTGAAGATCCCCAGACACATTTTAGAGTCAAAAAAAGCTGGAAAGTTTTGAAAATAAAATCACATGTTAAATTTATACAGAATGCCGAGTAGTGTTTTATGTATGTGCCTAAAGTAAAACAAAGACAACTTAAGACATAAAAGAATCAGCCAGTCTTAGTTTCCACAGTATATATTTTATTGAACGAGCTCTTTTATGCCTCATTTCTACCTTTGTTTAATTTACCCCATGGGCTCGGCCGAAACTGTCACCCAACGTAATGTGCGGTTTGTCTTGGTTTTCATGTTGGTTAAAATGGGAGCAATACGCGAAACATTCAGCTGTGAAATTTTACCACAAAGGCACGTCTGTGTGACAGCGACAAAAGACTTGAGACGTTTAAAAAACTGTTTTCTTCAAGGCAATCAATTGTCTCTTCAAAATTTGCTGTGTTGGCGTCAATAAAAATGGACTGGGATTTTAACAAAACAAAAGCCACACGCCTGTGTTTAACCACTGATACAGCTGCTGTAGAGAAACCAGGCGCGGACAATCGGCCTCTCGCAGTCACTCACACTGCAGCCGAAAGAGTCAATAACTCAGTTCAGTGTAATTGAGTGAGTGCGAACAACAATCGATTTCAATCCCACCTGAGAGTCTGCTGGTCGGGGATGCAACGTGGCCAGTTCTTCGGAGGCTGTGCGCGGTCAAAGTTCACGTTGCATGAAAAATCTTTAGAGGTGTTGAGACAAGAACAAAAAAATCGATAATATGCATGTCATGCTATAAGAGCTAGTTATTTTACTGGTCATTTGTAACTCATATCTACAGGATTGTAATTATTTTCCAGTCCAAACAGTTGGTGAATGCAACACACAATATATGTTGTTATTTTAAATGCATTGTGAAACTGTCAGTAAAGATCATAGCCCTAAGTTACTGCTTTATTGAGGTATTTGAAAATCCTTTCTATGATAAACATGACTATGAAATTTCTTAGAGGTTTAGAAGCAGGAATTAAGTTCACTAATACCTCAAATAAATTCAGAGGGTAGCAAAATCCAATCTCCTTACTAATCCTGATAAAACACAAATCAATTTTATACACAGTATCTCTGTCCACAAGGGTAGTGGATATAATAAACAAAAAAAAACATCCGTTTTATTAAAATGTTTTAATAGTCCTGCATATTTAGGGGAAAAAACATTCAACAGAACAACAAAACAAACAAGTCTGCCTTTCACATAATTCAGGAAACGTACAAATTAATTTTTAAACAGTATTTGTAAGACAAAAATGTTTGTCGGATAAGGTCAGATAAACAGCCAGTATAACAGTTAACTACAAAATACACCGTTTCTCCTATTTGGCATCAAGTCAAACTCAGACTAACTTCAAAGTGCATCCGCTCACTCTTAAATGACTGTGCGAAAAGGTTTTCCCAACACCTTCAAAAAACCCAGTCAAGTTAAAAAAAAATTGCAAATCAGTGTGTGTTTTATACCGTTTCCTATTTAGTGCACTGCAACAAAACTAGTTGAACAGAAAAATGTTAAATCATTCTCCGCCAGCAGCATTTGGTCACTTTGCCTTAAGATCAAACTCTGTTTCTGTGCATTTTCTAATTTTGGAGCCCTAAACTGTACAAGCAAATAGTGTTGTATGCACACAGAATGACCTTGAATAAGTATATAACAGTCCTGTTATATAAGTCTGCTTAAATAGGAAGTTACTAGATCTGATAAAATTTATCTTTGGGCTAAATAAAGTAGTCCTCAAGGAAATGTTAAATATAACTGAAACAAAAATGCGTAGATAAGCAGTGATAGTAGTTCATTGTTGCAGTGTATTTTCAGTCAGTGCTTGACCAGCACAATAAAGATATCTGAGGTAAAACAAAAGTTAAGCTTCAGAAAACACTAAAAACAAACATTATAAATACGCAAGGCATGGCATAAATACGGAGTTGTGCGTGACACAAACAAATTAGAAATAACATATGTTAGTTTCACATTTGAGTTACTGTTACAGTTAACCATGAGCAAAAATATGATTCATAGGATGTTCCTAAACAAGTAATAATTCAAAAGAGGGATAGGCCAGTGCTGCTAAACCCACTTTTAGATAAAACTGGTTTAACCCTAGCTTATCTAGTTAAATGGTTTAACAAGTTTAACTGGACCACCAAAAACATGGTTTTATGGTCCATTTTAGAATTACAGGCAGTTGCAAATGCTGAAATGAAATATCTCAAGACCAAAGGCTTGTTATTCTGACAGCTTTGGTGTGAAAACAGAAAAAATGCATAAAACAGCAATAATCAGTAAAACAAACAGCACATGCTAAACATAAGCAAAGTAATGCAAATGAATAAACAGTAAAATCTTTCAGTCACACAAACTGCTTACATAAACAACAGTGCCAAACACATCCGCAATATGGGATAAATGATCAGTACAACAAGATAAACAAAATTTTATCTGTGAACTATAGCCTTAAAATGTGTTACAATGATAAGTTAACTGATGTTTTACAGTAAAGCACAATGTAAACGTGTAACATTGTCAGCGTGACTGGAAACTGAAGTTATAACTGGTAAAATTTACCAATACAGTGCTAGACAAAAAGCAGGTGTGTTTACTAACCTTTGCACTTAAGTGTGCAAGCAATGTGGCCCTTTTTGAGCCTGGTCTCTAAGCATTACGCAAATTTTGCATCACAGTGCTTAGTGACCTCTGTTAAGCACAGAGGTCGATATAAGGGGACATCATTGCTACACAAGCCACATTAGCAGAGAATGTGGCTAAACTGTTGTTGTGAATACTCAAGAAGTCTCCATTTTAGTGGTACAAAACTCCGCCCCTTTCATAGACTTACAATGCCTTATGGGGAACCTCCAGACTATAAGATGCTGGTAAAATTTCTCTCATTCATGACATCTTTTCAGCTGGGTTGGAGTTTCAGCAAATGACCTTAGAAGAAAAAGGTAAGAGGTCAAAGGTCAAATGGTTGATTGCAATAGTCAAAGCAGTTACAATAAACAATAAGACTGCATGTTACCGGCCCTGATGTATGGGGAACCCGCCCTGCACTGGAGTCGCTTGCGAGCTGCTAGGGCTCATCAACATGGCGCTGTAGATGTTGGACGCCACCACAAGTATGCAAAGCAGAATAGGCCCAATAATGGCCCCCTCCAGCCCCAAATAGTACGCTCCACCGGCAACAGCCAGACCCGTCAAATATGGGTGTCCACCTCTGCGTACACAAACATTTCCATTAGCAAAAACAACAGTAGCATGTATAAAAACATGAGGTAAAATTTACCACACATCATAGTTACAGAAGACATCAATTCTGATACATATTGATCAATATCGAGTATTTGCACATCGTCAACCAAACCCAGAGAACACACACACACACATAAAAAATGAGGGAAATAACAAACACACCCTGATATATCAGAGTATATGGCAGTGTCAACAAAGTAGGTGGGCAACAGATGGCAGATAAGGAGCAGCAAAGCTTTGACTCCCTCCCCCTGAGCCAACCACAGATCCAGCACCGCAGGCAGAGCCGCCCAGTACGTCCCCAAAAACGGCACGGCACCGAGGATAGCTGCCAGCGCTGCCAAAACAGACAGATAGCATGTAGATGTGAGCGTGAATAATCAGCTAGTCAAGTAGCTTCAATTAACTGAAGACAAGTAAACAAACACCACATGCTAAACCCAAGCAATTCAAATGTATAAGCATTTTTCACGCTAGTCTTTCAAAGATAAATAACGGTTCCTGTTGTTTATTATTTCTGCGTTAGTACTTCTCTCACCGAAATCTCCCTGCTACCGAAACACTGGTGACACGGTGGATACATGTGACGGTGTCTCAATTCAGACACATCCCGGTGTAGCAATATTTTTAATTTGTTTTGCTGTATTAGATTTTTAGATTAACGTATTATTGATGCAGGTATTAATGCACTTGTTCCTTCAGTGATTTTCAAGTGGAAAGATTTATAAAGCTAATTCTTGTTATAACTTGTTTTGGTTTGCAAACAAAATTATATTGTTTTTATGAGTGCATTCCCAAATGTGTTGAAATACTTCACTACAAAATTACAAAACGCACAGTCCTAATATAATAAAATGTGAATATATAGAAAAATAAAGGTGGAAGCATAAGAAAATAAATAAAATAAATAACCTAGCGGAGAGAAATAATGAAAATGAGTTATATAATATATATATTCCACAGAAACACAGACAGATAAAATTCTGCATGATGCTTTAAACAAAATCATCTGCCAAGAATGTAAATGTACAACTGAGACAAACAGACACTCTTACCTGAGGGGATAAATACAATGTTGATGCCAAATATTGTGTGTGTGAGCCATGTATAAACACCATAGAACACAGCCATCTTCAGAGAGGCATCAAACACACCCCTACACAGAGAAGAGGGTGAGA
>JBAJNP010001320.1:37222-64155 GCA_036877545.1 Yasuhikotakia modesta | reverse complement strand
AGAACTCGATCTAATTTGCCTAACAGGAGTGGTCTCTCTACCATGTCTGCTGATTTTGGCAAACACTGGAGGGAGCCGACATTTGAGGCTGCTGCACCCTGAAACACCAGAGGTGGCAGGGTTAACAGTTTGGCCTCCAGAGGGCCCTGAGGAGCGAGTGATGTTAAGACCCGTTGCCCCCCAGGTGGCTCTGAGTAGTCAGGACCGTTTCCCCGAAGCCCTTTTAGAAATAAGAACCGCCCTAAGATCTTGTTTGGACTTAGAGGGCTTTGAGGAAGAGCCCCGCATAACCCGTACCCTTAATGGGGGAGAACGGGTCGCGACGCTCAGCTTTTGTGTCTGCCTATGTGAGGAGCTCATACATGGCTGCTGTTCCTGCCTAACAGCATCAAAGGAGTTAGGGCGGCGGGGAAGGAACCGCTGAAATGCCTCCGCCTGCTTGCGGGCCTCCTGAAACCTGTTGACGACAGAATCAACTATTGTTTTAAACCAGACTGCAAGGCTTTGGACAGGCCAGGAAAGTTAGCGTACAGTGGCCCTTGTATATGAGCCCATAGTGCAGAGGCCCTAGCTTTCATCAATAAGTAAAGAGGTCCAGGCATATCTCTTTAAGGACGTCTGCTCTTCTAGCCAACACTCTATTCAAAAGACTTTTATCATGAAAGCATATTCAGAAGTTCAGTAAGCTTCTTCATCTCTTTGAACTTGAGATAAGGTGGCCGGTGGCCTCCACATGGTCACCATGTGTTGCTCAATCCGGGTTTACTTTCTGTGTCTGGATGGATACCACAAGCGCCCTGGAGGTCTCCTGCACATAATATTGAGTAAGTCAAAAAAATTTTCCTGATATCCATAGCTGGAATGTTATAATAATTTGAAGAGCCACACTATGGAAATAGATTTTATGAAGTAATATTAGTGAAAGCACAAATATCAGATTCTGCAAACCTGTAAATCATATGAATTAAATGAAAATTGAATTAAGTGAAATAATGTTGTTTTTGATGCAATAGAGAAAAACACACAATACAGGTTACATTTATTCATTTGGCAGACACTTTTATCCAAAGCGACTTACAGTGAATTCAAGGTATACATTTTAATCAGTACTTGCATTCGCTGGGATCAAACCCCCAACCTTTGTGCTGCTAACGCAATGCTCTACCAGTTGAGCTACAGGAATGCTGTAGGTTAATGCCAGTATGATTAGTACTGTACAAAAAAGCTCAATGTGGAACCGTATTGGCCATTTAAACTGAAAGGTACATGTCCCCTCACTTCAAGTCCCCTTAAGTTTTTGAAGTTTTTTTACCCATATATTTTAAGAACTATTAATTGCATTTGATAGTTTTATGTTATAATTAAGCAGAAAATGTGTAGCCAATGTGCAAGGAGTGAGTGGCATTTATTCACTTTAGTGGTTAAACTAGCTTTTCATAAGCTAGGTTTTGTAATTATGCCCTATTGACTTTTTAAATTATTCTTACACCCTTAAATTTGCTTGCGAAAATACCTCATGCCTGTAATTATTTATATTTATACGGCTCAATTATAAAAGTAGTAAACAGGATGTGAGTTTAAGAGTAAAGAATGCTTTCATCAACTGTTTCTTGCTCTGTGATGGACAGACAAGTTCTGCTGCAGATGCAATTGGGATTAACAGTAGACCCCCTTGAGTCCTGAGACAGTTAACAGAATTCTTTCAGGCTCTCCAGTGAATCCAGGGCCGAGTTTGTGGCCTGCTATCTCCTTTAAAAAACAGTTAGGGAGTAAAAAGGCCACTCCCACCAGGACACAAAAGTGATTTAAGGCCTTACCTGACAGCAGCAGCTGGTTGTGCATTCTGACACATGGAGCCATGTCACCTTCAGGATTCCTCCACAACTTCTCTGCACTCAGCATTTCTGTCAACACTAAATATGATGGTCTAATTTTACTAAGGGCCAACAGTCATGCACATATCCGTTTATTCTCAAGGCTAACCCCATACGCTAGAATGCCAGTTGGCTAGATGCTAACGGCTGCAAATTGAAGTGAAGGCCCCAGATGTCAAAGTGAAACATAATCTGACGTACAGAGGCCAATTTTAAAATAACTGAACACTAATTTGATTTCAGCAAATTTCAAATATGAACTTTACCCAATTTATGTCCTGAAGCAAAACTAAATGGTGTTTGGCAAATAAAAATCAAATAAAAATAGTTTTAAACTGGATTCACAGAGACAAAAAAATTTAACATAACGGAGATTTCAAATTGAAATAAATTGTCAATCCATCACAATCCAAAGTCTTTGCCAAGCAAAGAATAAAGGGAAAAAGCCATTTCCGGAAAGCAAAAAACACTAATGCACAAAACATGAGGTGGCTGTGGGTTGCATTATGTCTTTGAATGTCAAGGGTAATATGTGGGAAAATACAGTGGTCAATTTACAGAACAATGAGAAGATTAGGTCTCGGTCTAGAACTGTTATGTATGCATATATATTGTGAAATATGTAATTGTTTAAAGCTTCGAAATAGCTTGTCATTTCCTGAATTATTTTATCTCTTGCTGTCCTTTGCAAGCCCAGATGTTCAAAAAAAGAAAGAAAAAGGGAAAGAGAAAAGAGAAAGATGGGAGAATTAAGTGTTTTTAGGTGACACCAAGCTTTTTCAGCTTGGATGTTAAACATGGAAATGCTGTGCTTAGCTTTGCATATTTTTAATAGCCCTGGGCTTTTGGAGCAACAAAAACCTTTTTTGTCCACAGCTCAGCCTCTATTACCATGAGAATTTCTTATCAAAATATTTGCAGAATCAGTTTCATATCTAAGCAGGGTTGCACAGAAAATCAAACTACATCTGGCACTAAATGGAACCAACAGGAAATGTAAATGTTAACATTTTGTTGTTGATTATTTGATGCTTGTGTTTCAAGATTCTTGAATCATTGAATCATTTCTGAATCTTAAACCTCAGTACAGAGTCATCTTTGACATTTCTTTGAGATATAGATATGATTATATTAAACATGGCTTTAAACTACAACCATTCTCAGAATTAGCATTTAAAAAAATAACAGTTAAATTTCTCCCTGGTATCTTTTTTATAATTATAAACATTGAGAATTCTATACTGTATGTGTAAGAACTGTGTTGAATGTGTTGACAAAAGCAGATTAAAAGGGTATAACTAAAACTAAGTATGTGCTTATTGTTTTTAAAAACTAATTACATTTACATTCAAATCTTTTAAAGGGTGCTGATGGAAATGTGTATTAGTCTTAGATGTACAACAGGTTTTTATTTTTGTTCCAGCATTCAAACCAAGAATATTTCAAATGATTCCAAATGGTTACTTGTGTAAAAATAATAATAAAATGGCCAGTTCTGTGACTGACATTCATTTCCAATGACTTTTAACAACACTTTTAAAACCATAGTTACTTGCTGAAATCATTTAAATAAACCATCCATTTTTTGGCAGAACATTTACAAGTGAACATTTAATTGGACAGTATATTAAATGTGTAATGTAAAATATGTCAACATACAGTATATGTCTTTATTTTAAAGGCATATTCAATATGTTTTTCCACCAGTAACAGACAAAGATGGTGATTGAAACTATACTTCTCCACATCATTATTCCTCATATACTGTATAAGATCCCCTATCACTCATACACATGGCACAGAAGATTTAAAACATTGATCTCTGTCATATTTTCCTTGTAACGTGAGAGCATGGCTTGTCACTGCCTACAGAGATTGTCATCTTAAGAGCCCAGAGGATTCCATTCTGGAAAATATGGGCCCTAGAAAAATCTTAAGATATACCGTATCTCAGAAATGCAGTTGCTTTAACCTATAATGTGCCTCTGTAAGGAACATTTCTTTACATTGCATTGACTTTAAACAAGTAAATGCAGTTAGTCAGCACCTGTCTCTATTTCATCAGCTAAAGGCAGTGACTAGCCAGAGGTACCAAAGTAAACCCTACACCCCTTCCAAACCATCATGACTCTGTCTCTCTACAAATGCCCCATTAATCATAGGGAAAGTTCTGGGCACAGGGCCAGTTTGGGATTACGATGTCCAGATATCTGCATCTTCATCATAGACAAAGACTAAAACACACATCTGGAAAGACTCTATTGCTTTGACTTTTTCTGACAGCAGGATGATTCATTTTTACAATTCATACTCCCAGAAAACCAGCCAACCTTTCCACCATCATTATCAGTATTAAATATAAAGATATTGTATAATATGTAGATATTTTGAGGTTGGGTAATATTATTCCTATTTAATATGACAAATATAAAATGTCAGGTATGCATCCTGCTTCTGAAATTGAGCCATGAGCTGTCATAAATCCACAGGATTCTCTTATTTAAGTATAAATATTCTCTTAGTTAAATTATCAATATTGGTTCATGGTGGAAATTCACTGTGGTTTTTGTCTTTGAGGCAACTGAACCTTAGTTGCACAATGACATTTGTATTAAAAAAGGTATTAAATTGATCAGCCCTGAGGATTTTTCCATTCCAACATTTTTAACAGTACTGAATGATGAATTGCCACATTCTGTGACCTTCTCAACCTGTAACTTCAGCCTACCAGCAGCTGCACACCTGTATGTCAACCCCTCAGTCCTCTCTACTCTACTCCCCTCCTCTCTACTTCCCAATGTTGTATGTTTCTGGTTCAGTCTCTTCTGGGGCCTTTTCAGTCTTTCCGAGGCCCCAAGCCTGCATCCTGCCCTGGTCTTGGAGAGAGACAGCCACATTGAGCGTGACAAAGTGGGTCCTCCGCTAAGGAGGGAGGGGGAGTAGCTTGGCAAAGAACCATACATTCAGAGCAAGTATTGATTTGAGGGTCACTAACTTTAGTGGAGAAACCTGACTCTCTGGTCAGGAAATACCTGACCAGAGGGAAAAGAGAGGTAAGAGAGCGAGTGAGAGAGAGAGAAAGGCATAACAGAATTGCTATTGTTCATGAAGCCAGAGTTGATGAAGGCAGTGTGACAACACCAAACCAAACTTCACCCAGCTGGCTAAGCTTAAGATCACTTACTTTGCCATTAGCAAATCAGTAAAGATCATCAAAACTGATACACAAATGTTCCACAAATTTACTTCCCAAATACACCCACAGTAAAGGGTAATACAAATTTACATCTACAGCCCTTGCACTTTAAATTAATTTTGTGGGCTTGTAGATGTTGTTTATCTTCACAATTAGATTTGGTCCAATTGAGCTTCTAAAGAAAAACTCTAAATGTTTTTTAATCAAATTTGAACTCTTAATTCCTAAACTGAAAAAAGACAGCCAGCAACCACAAACATGTTTTAATAAACAAATCATTTTCATTCACCCTCACCTCTCATGCAGTTAGAGTCTGTGGAGGTCTAATTTTCCAAGCTGATGAATGGCTTTGCTGATGTCTCAATTAACATTCAAGAAATGTAATGAAAAGCTCCATTAGACATAATTGAAGGTTTTAATAGGGCTATTGAAGAAGTGGATGGCAGTCTAACCATTCATTTTTATAACAAATTACCACACCATGACACACTATATTTTGAAGTGAAAGGTTAAAGTAAACAGACGTGTATGGAATGTGTCAAAACTGATGTCTCACTCCTCCTATTCCAAAGATTGGGAAACTGGGATCTAAATGTCATTTGTTACAGCAATAAACCAGACTAATGGCTAACAAGCTAAACTGTTGTTGCCCTGGCAAAAGCTATTGTAAGTGTATCAAACTCTTATGATGTTTGTGTGTATTGGCATATCATAGTGGTAATGTGGAGAGAAGGGAATTAGCACTCCACAAGAAATGCGATACCAGAGTTTTGAGCAGTGACAGCTGCTCTGTGTGTGTGTGCGTGTTGTTAGAACAGGAATGGGGGCGGCTGCAACTCTAGCAGATGATGATAAGGGTCAAAAAACAGATGCAGGTTGCTATCGAGCTCCTTTTATCTCAGAGACACACACACATATGGAAACCCTTCAAATGTGGTTTAGGTATACAAGGAGACACAGGATCATGTGGGGAGAGGAACAGATGTTACAGCATTGTGATTGCCATTGTTTACTGAGGCAAAAAAAGCATGTTGTTATTGTTATAACCTTGACCTCGGAAACCTACTACAAGAATTGTCCCCATACCTGTGGTGTTGTTACAGTTCATTCATGGAATAGCAAAGTATACATAGTTTTTTTCTTTTTGTGTGTCTTACCTCAACTTTAAAAGCAGTTATGTTATAACAGCAAACAGTGATAAAACACATTGGGGTCTGCTTTTATTACTTAAGGCCAAAGACATGTTTACATTGGAAGTATGTTTTTAGTCATTTGGAATTATCATTGATTTGGTTTCTTCTAGTCAAATCTGGTTTGATTTGGTCTGGAGGATTTAATTTTAAATTTACCAGTTGATATGTTGTTTTTCCTTGCAAATATCCAAATAATTTTAAGATAATAATAGAAATAATGTTGATGTGTCTAACTGGTCCAGTCACAAACGCAGAAACAAACAGAGCAATGATTTAAAAGCACCACAGTATTTTTCACTTTTTTGTAAATATTTTTTACAATTTTATATTTTATTTTACGGTTATGGAACTCAACAGTACTTTTGACAAATATGTTTACCACAATGTATAACCACATGAGATGAAGTGTCAGGAACTCACATCTCCAGACTTTATCCCAGGGGAAGATCCAAACCAGAGCTGAGGCCCTGCGCTCCATGCAACTCAGACATGTCATTTGTCTTGTGCTGGATCTCTTTGATACGTGGCCCTTTCTACTTTTGACCTCTCTGGGAAAAGTTTGAGATACTGATATAAGTGCACATGGAATTCCATCTGCTGCTGTCTGTATTTTACTTGAACTCTGAATTCAGGGGAGACCATACTGTACTCATGATTATTGCATTGATTTATTGTACAATTCACAAACAGGTGTTAAAAATAGAGCTTGCCTTAGAGATTTGCCATGTTGATTATGATAATACTTATATACAGTAGTTGTTCTGGTTTACAATGTAATGTATAATGCACATTGTATAATGACTATATCAGACATTTTGTATTGAAACCAGAAACCGTTTTGGAAGATTTTACACATAACATAGATTCTAAGGAGTGTCTTTACAAGGTAATGCAATAATGAATCTGAGAAAAGAGAAAAGGCATTAAAAATATTATTTTTATATAATAATATAATAATGCTTATTTTAGCATTTGGTTATCCTAACCTCAACCTTCTGTATTTATTAACAATATACATCTTTTATTTTTTGATTGCGATCTTGATTGTTAATTCCTTAATGATTATAATTATTTTTAGGCTGCTAATTAGTAATAAATCATTTCCTCACGCAAGCAACAAAGAACCAAAAGGAGTGTGAAACCAATTTCTGTTTTCAGTTTCAATTTACAGTGCTGTAACTAGCTTTAAAGAGAGGCTGTCATTACTGAAACATATGTGAGTGCCTTTATAATGAAACCTGACAGAATTTCCAGAGATAATTTTGGTAAGTGTAGCACATAGTTACTTTACATTAGCAAGCATTTTTTTTCTTGGGATAAGTCTGGATTTGAGATACTCCAGATGTCCTAATTTGTCACACTAATTAAAAATGTCTTACAAGAAGTAAAAGTCTTCTGAAGAAAGTATATAAAATTTACAACTCACATATAGCCCAGTTCAGTTTTTTGTAATAATACTTTAAATAACCAGCTCTGTAAACTTTACTCATTTCTGTGGTTTGTCATAATACCTATTCAAAACTGAGAAGTGCTGCACAAAGGATATTTCCCTCTCTGCTGACTTTATTTGACACTATTCACTGAAGACAATACTGTAATGAGTGGCAATATTTATTCTCAGCTAAAATGGATATTTAAGACATAGTGCTGGTGGTGATCCAATGCAAAGCTTGGATGCACAGGTTCCCATTGTCTCACAGAGGTCTGGTTTATGTCCCAGAGTTCCTCTCCTGGAGTTCACATATTCCCACTTATTCCATACAGTGCTAATGTGTTCATAAGCCAGAGTCACATGATGTTCATGAAACTATGACACCAAAATTGATATCATATTATCTTTATAGACATACTGGTAACGTGTTACGCAAACAGCAACTGTGTAAGATCACATAGAAGTTTGTTAAATCGCTGTTAGAAGATGAGTTAGTGAAAAGCACGTCTTTGGAGCAAATGTGAGATGATAGGACAAGAAAAAGCAATCACCCTCTGTGCCCTGGAATGCAGTCATGGAAAAAAGATGGACTGAGCTGTTCTTTGATGATTTTAGCACAGATGTGACATTTGCAACAGGAACTTTTGGAGCAGCTGCAGTGAATACAGCCCACATTATTAGAGGCTTCATAAAGTTTTATAAAGTTTTGCCTGCATTAGTGTTATGGTTTGGAAGTCTAAGACCACTAGTGGAAAGTTTTATTTTAAATTCATTTAAATGTGATAATTATTTTATCAGCATAACACACTGAGTAAACAGATAAGATAATAAATTCATTTCAGATTTTTTTCTTAAATGAAAGCATGCACTTACCCTAGCATCTTAAATCAACTAGTTTCACTTTGTTTTGAAGGTTTGCTTGGTTGTGGTATTTTGTAATGATGTTTCAATTTATTGAATCAATGTTTTTTCCTCTTTTCCTGTCAAATTGTATGACTCTCTGGCTTTGTGATGTGTTTGTAAATTTGTCAGAATGTGTCAGGGTTGTGGTCAGGGTACATTTCACATGTCTTGTCTACCAATTGTGCATTTTCTCTGCACAGACTGGAAAGCATAATTTACAAGAGCCTTATTTATTATTTATCTATTTACTAATACCAAACAAAGGCTCCACATTGTTCTGTGCACTTTATGAGTATATCATGGGTTATTCAGTGAGACTAACTGCCCAAATAATGACACATGGAAATAGGTTAGACACACCCATATTTAAAGGGACTTTTGTGTTTAATAATACAAAATAATGTTAACCATGCAGCTCCTTTACAGTCTGTGCTAAATCAGGGGCTTAGAGTATTTATGCTGTTTACAAAATTTGATTTATACACTTTATAATGTTTTTATAAAAGATGCAGTGTCTTACTGATGATTTTAATTTTTTCACACTGCTAATTATTTGCCATGACAAACTTATCCAAACTGTTTTAACACAATAAACACAAAAACCTTAAATAAATAATATTTGTTATAATATTGTATACTATATTATATTATATAATAACATTTATTATTATTTAATATAATGTGTATTTGGTTTTTGTATACATTCTTTTAATTGTATTTATTATATTTTAATAAATAATTTAATATTATTGGATTATTAAGAGTTCTGAAAGTTGCTGGGAAACTTGTCACCAGGGTCTCATTGCTTTACTTCATTGGGTGTCTCTCCCAGGACACTGAGACTGTGACAGCCCAGAGGTTACATATTTTTCTGTGAGCTCTCTGATAGTGGCATTAAATCAGAGAAGCACTAACTGGAAGAGCAGTTTTTGTGATTCTCCCTAAGGAGATTAGGTCAAAGGCATGTTCCCCAACTGCAGAGCTTCTATGCTGATATGCTCTGAGGCAGTGTGACTTCCTGTGGATGGTGGGAGAAACTGGGATTGGATGTCAATTCTGATCCAGATGAGAGTGGGCAGGTTATTTTAATGAAGTGGGCTTAGGACTGATTATACTTTGTCTTTTGGCTTAGCTTCATACTTAAAGTCACTTAAAATTATTTTAAGGGAATTTACATTTTTAAGTGAAATATACCCTTTAAAAAGTATCTGTTTGCTATATAGTCTATTTGTTATTTTTATTTTACTTTTTCAAGTTATTTTTTCTTGCTTTGTTATAGAAATTATATTGTTATATTGCATTTGACAAAGCTTTGTTTTTGTCTGACATATGTGGACATGTTTGTACAGTGCTTTTGAAAGGTCAAGCTGTGGAACTGCTAAAAAGCAATTTTTTTAGTCTAAAATTAGAAGTAACTGCAGTATTTCTCTCCAGTTCCATTAAAACACAAATAAATTGTCCATTGCTACAGAAAGGAAATTATGCTTGTCTAAAATATGGTGTGGCACAGTAGGATCAAACTGTTATTCTGAGGTCATTATCCATAACATTATTCCGAAAAATAAAATGTTGTATAACATCAAATTTAAGATGTAGGTAGCATGTCTCAGTAATACTACAGAGATTAGCTACAAACAACTACAAACTGTTGGACAAACAATTGGTTGACAGAGGATTTTAATTGGGTTATATCTAAATAATTAAATTTATATTCTAAATGTTCTAGATTATAAGAGGAAGATTACAATGTAAACCCAGGCACTGGACATATATATGAAACAGAAACAGATATATGTATCAAAATATTCCATTTTGGTGGAGTAGTTTTATAGTATATAGTCACCATACACCATCTACCATCCAAAATCAGTTGTACAGAAGACTTGCAGACAGTATGGAACATATATGGTTACAGGAACAAAATGGTTACAGACCATTTTTGTAAAACCATCCTATTTATATTCGTCATCTAAGTTTACTTGAGTAATTGTTGATGACATGCAAAATCCCTCGTGTTGCATTTATTTAAGAGGGTCAGAATACAATCTCCTGTTTGTTTATTCAGGTCAGAGTTGGCATACATGCTACTGTTATAGTAAATGAATCACTGCTCCAGTCGCACTGTCAGGATGGTGCCACATCAAATAAACTGTGTATAATTCCAGCTTTATAGCCTCAGAGTCCAAGCTTGCAGTTAAATTTTTAAATTCTAGCTTATCCACAGAAGCATCCGGTATAAATCCAGAAAGACAAGCAAAAAAAAGATGGTTTTAATGTAAGAAAAGCAAATTTATATTTCCTCAAACAAAACTTCTTGTGTGCTGTGCTTAAATGATTTTTATTGGATTTCTGGTACAGAACAAGAAATGTAATTTGCTGTTTTACCTTTTCTATTTAATATTGCATATGCACAAATTACAGTAAAACTCATAAGTATTTTTCTGAGGAGACGTAATGGTTTCTCTAACCATCATAATCATAAATAAGCTTCGTTGTTATGAAGTTTGTGGTGGAAAAAATCTATTTCCTCCATTGTTGCAAGGCATGGATCAGACATCATTTTCTAGTCAGCAGTTCCTTGGCAATAACCTCCATCCATCATGCGAGAAGGTTTCTGCAGGCTGTGGCGCCAGAAGGCCCTCTATGTCTCTCAGTGAGTTTCTCAATGAGGGCTTTAGTTTTTCTGGAAGCCCCCCGGGACTCTGGCCAAACTTATGGTGTGTGTAGCTGGTTCTGGATCATGCCACAAAGGAACAGACGGGAGAAAGAGCATTTTGGTGGACATAGCCCAGTTTCACCAGGTCATGTGTGATGAGTTTGTGTGTCAGATGGATGATAGATGCTGCTGAATGCCTAAATGAATGCAGATGAATTAGGGGGTTAAGTTATGATTGGGAATAACTCTGAAGTGCTGCAACCACAGCAGAACACTTTGGGGAATCGTTATTTTAAGATTTTGTTATACATACAATGTGTGGGATCTTTTGCATTAAGAAGTAAGTGGCTTTGACAGGTTTTGTGGATGGACAGGATACATTCAAGATGTTATGACATCATTGTGATATTCCATACCAGTATAGTTGTAACAGTGTGTGCACTTATAGACATCTGTCATGAGGTATTAAAAAAGTTAATTTCCTAGTAGCCACTATTAGACTAAGGTCTATGTAGTGCCCTAAGACATACTTGGACACTTTGAAACACTTGATATAAGAAGTCAAGTGGTCCTATATAAGTAGATCTAACAGATAGGACACCGTAGCAGAAAGTGGGGGGAGTTAGAAAAAAGGGAGGGAGAGGATGAGAGTGAGACAGAGGGAAAGCGAGAGTGAGAGAGCACTCTGGATTGTATTATGTGCTATTATAAGCCGGGTGGTCCAAAGTCGCTTGGTTGAAGCAGTAAATTTTACTATTCCACTCCCCAAAACAACTCAAACTGAAGCTTTTTTTGCTACATGCAATAGGTCACTAACTATTCAAGGGATGAGACTAAGAGAGTTTCATGTAGTCATACCAGACAATGGATTTGCTGTGGAAGTACTGCACTTTACACACACATCTCCTTATAAAAAAAACAGCAATTACCCACAATTCTCCACAGGACAGTTTTAGGACTCCATAAATATCCTTCAGACCAGCCATGCTTTATATGTTACCACTGTGACTAGATCTCAAGCTACTTATTTCCAGAAACCTGCAAAGCATTATTTAAAATTGCAGTTAAATCTGTAAATGCTGTTTCCTTTTTTGGATTTTATCGATGACATGGAATTTATTTTAGTCTTTCCATGTGTTTTCGGAAGTACACTCTTGTTGATCTGATCCTTCAGCCATTATCTCAATGCCTTTCTTTGAAAGTAGCGGCTTTTGATGCTAATACAAGAAACCTAAATGTTACATTGGTGGTGTTCCTTTGACTGTTCAATGTTAATTATAAGGTTAATTTAAGATGTAGGAATAGTTTACTCCCAAAGTTTAAAAACCTATTATTTCTCCACATCTTGTAATTCCAAGCCTGTTTATCTTTTTGACTTGTGTGGAAAACACAAGAGTTATTTAGCAGAATGTCCAAGCTGTTTTTTTCCAAACAATGGGATGGCAGTTGGCAAGCTGTCTTTAACGGCATGGAACATTTCACCATTCATTCCTATTGCACGGAAAAGAGCAGCTTGGTTTTTCCTGTCTTCACTCTTGCAAGAAAAGTTATTATGAAAGCATACTGTTAGCATATCTGTATTTTAAACGTTGTATTCAGGATCCCAGGGGCAATTCTGCATTTCCTGTCATTTAAGGGTAGCATGAATTACTTATTGTTCAACCTCTAACTGCAAACATGAGCTGGAGAAACAGAAAGAGAAAGGAAGATAGAGGGAGCAAGAGAGACAAAAAATGAGACTCATGAGTTTCACATCTGTCTTTAGTGGGAAACGGGCTCAGAGGAAATAGGCACCTTTGCTTTGAGTCAGCCTGGATTACACTGGCTTACCTGTTGTCTGTGAGAACTCTCTTGGGAAACTATTGATGGAACTAATAATAAGTTCAGTTCAGGCAATAAAATTTAATTTCTTTGTGTTATAAGGGAGGAAAAGGTGGAGTTAGAGAAAAAATCACTTTATTTTATCAAACAAACATTTTGATGTTTCAATATTTTCAACATTGTTTTCTTCTCTTTTCTCACTAAGGTTGTTTTATGCTGGCTGACAACTTCAGGCATTTCGCTGTACTGAAAGTAGACTCAGTATCACTCAGATGAGGAATCTCTTTCTTGATATTAACACATTCCCACGATGGAACTCACCTTCTTTTTGCTTAATTTTGCTCCACATTAAACGCTGTGTTTATGTCAACAATTATAAAAACAATTATGTCATCCTAATAGACAGTTTCTTGTCATAAACACCTTTAAACAGTTACATTTATATATCTCAGAGCCTCTCTGTGTTGAAAGAACAGAGTTATGAGTGAATACTTGAGGTTTTATTTAACTGAGGTAATTTGGCTCTGAAACATGGGAATCTTTTCTACAAAACAACAAGACATGGAACAAGTGACATTTTTTGTTTATCCAATTGTCTATTATTGCCTATTAAATCTCAAAGGTGGACTTGTCGAAACTTGGCGTCTTCTCACTGTATATACAAGACAATTGGTGTTGTAAATAATACACAAACATTTCAGCCAAGCACGTCCTAGAAGGACGTCTGTGACATAAAAACTGTCCAGTTTGTGGTGCACTAGAGAGCATTTTAAAGCCACAGGGCATATGGTTGAAGGAATGAAAGCTGAGGTTTCTGGTTTGGGGTCATCTAAAGAGTCAAAAACAAGAATCCCTCATGGAGCTCTGTCAGGAAATCATCATGCAGAGCCCAATTATGAGCTGTGTGTGTGTGTCGCAGAGAGAGAATGCCTTTCTACACTTTGTTTTTGTTTTGTTTTTCTTGCACAACATGCATCAAAAGTCTGTTGACGTAAAATTTACACAAAAATATTACACAGAACACTGTGTACACAAACAGAAAAATTGTTTTCATTAACATCTGCTTTTGCTTTCCTTTTTAAAACTGTTTAGTTATATTTGAGCACCCAGATTCCTGCATGAACTATTTTTTGTTTTTATTTACTTTTTGTTTGTTTGTTTGTTTTACTGTTTAATTTCGAACACTAGATAATTAACAGATAAACACCTTATGATGAAAAGCAGCCCTCTTGTTTCACTCAGTCAACTCAGCATGATGTTGGTAGATACCAACAAGTCGTTAAGCGCCCCCAAACACTGTTTTGGGTTTTAAATGTTTACACAAGTGCCCTGTTTAAGACCTACTTTTCCTTGGCTGGCCCTGCTTGTTAATAATGTGTAAGGACTTCTACTGTAATTATTTCCTTAGATGTACATGTCACTTTTTGTCAACTGCTTTCCAATGCAGATCAGGGTTTATAAGAATATGACAGGCAGATGATCACTGTCCCTGATCTGCAGTGCCATTGTGGGAACTGTGTACACACAATAACCAAAGAACTTAAGACATATAATAAAACCACAGCATAACTTTGATTATACATTAGACATTGATCCTGCAGTTATCATGAATTAGTGTCTTGTAAATAAAACATGACATTCTAAGATTATAGAGGCAAAGGACAAGCAGTTGATTAACAAAATGTGAACAATGACTAGCACAGCGTACAGATGTAGGGTGAAATATTACTGTACATGTTTGTGCACACCCGCTGAAGTAATGAAACAACTCTTTCATATGTAGAAAAGATACAGTTCAAGTAATTCTAGGCCAAATGTTAAACATGCTATAAGAATATGTGCACACTGATTTAATCATAACACTCTAATGTGTTTGACTTTATTTATCACCCTACATCTTTAGCACAGACTTTAATCCTCCTGCAAATGCTATGGTGCATGATTGAGATCTGGGCTAAACTCTCACTATAAGCTTCAAAGCGGGATCTGGAAATGATAACATCTTGCTGCAGGACCTCAAGGTAATGATGATAACATGATACATGTGTGAAGTCCCCGCCCCCTAAATTCCCCACAACAGTTGCAAGCCTCAATGTCACTGCACACCAAATTAGCCATTGCAATACCAGCCTGATGTGATCACAAATGCAGTGGAAATGTCCACCCTGTAATTCCTTTAGAGGGATTATGAAACCTAATCCACAGTCTTAGATTACAGGGACACGGGTGGAGTGGCGGTGACTTATGACAGTAATGAGCTCTTGTTGGCAAAGGAGAGGGGTGAGGTAGATTAATCACCTCCAGTCTGCTGGTACCCTCAGCTCTGTGTTATTCTAGATGCCCTCAGAGCACAGAGGGTTGAGGGACAAGAGGAAATGGAGAAACAAGGAAGACATTATGGAAGATCATATAGGGCGTGTTGTGAAAACACAAGCAAATCAACAGAGCAAACCAAAATTCAGAACAGGAATATTTAAATAAACTTGAAATCATTGTAGTCTTTGTCGTGAACATACGGTATAATTTCCAGTAAAAGTTTTACTTCTTGTACTTGAAGTATCTGTGTACTTTGGTTTTGTCTCAGCTTATAGTTTTATAGCTGTAACTAGACATCATAAAAACATATTTATTAATTTATAGAGTAAGTGTCAATGCTTAAGAATTCTGGAATATTTGATCTGCGTGACTCTTTAAATATTCCATGCTTTATATGCTTGAAGAAATATTTCCATTCCAATTTGGGCACCAAAGGCTACAAGATGCTGAAACGGATTTAAGATATATTAATTTCCTAAGTACAAGAATTATACGAAGATAAATGATTAAGCACTATAAGTTATCACTGTGTCAGGAAAAAATTATCTTTCAACAGCGGAATGTCATGTTTCCTTTGCCAAAAATAGGATGGAAACACTTAGCTGGAAAACTACATGCCATGGAGCAGCTAATAATTTGCTTCAAGTAGCCACATCTGGTTTGCTCCTTACAGCTAAGGTTAAGAGTCTGACACAACTAGAACTCTAGTCCTTTGCCAGGCAGTGGCTGAAAATGGGCCTAAAGTTAAACAAAAATCTTAACTACAGGAAATGAGCCTGTTATCATAACAAAAGCATTTACTTTGGACTACAGCCAGTGTCACACATGAAAACCACTTGTTTACTATTTTTAATAAAGCCAGAAGTTTACATATAAACAGTGAGGACTCTTACAAGCCACTGCAGATTTCAATAGTTTATTTAGAAAATCTCACAGCCAAAAAACTGTTCCACATTTACTGAACAAGTGTGAAAAGATTTTGTGGTGACACTTATCAGCTGCTTTGGAAAGCAGGGCTGATGATCTGTTGTTTACTGCTGTAAACCACCAAACTGACTGAATTTCTCAGCTGTGCTTCAGAAGACAACAATGAAACAGCAGAAATGTTAAAGAGAAGAATAAATACAAATACAATAGTGTGGGATTTCTACCAATAAAACAAATGCAATAAAAAAAAACTTTCTAGACCAAACCAAAACATACAAGAAGAAAAACATGATTGTTTTAATTCATGAAAATGTGTATATATTTAAAGACATTTATTGATTCAGCACATATCCAGGCCCAGTTCTAAAGCTCTGATAATTCAAGCATTAGACAAACTTTCCTTGATAAGTTCAAGTGTATTTATAAAATGTTTTTTACAATAGCACATTGTTGCAAAGCAGCAATACAAATGACAAATGACAGATATTTACAGTGTACTTTTAAAACTTGAAAATAAAAAATCATGTAAATATAAAGTGCACACAAAAACACATATATAGACACATCCATACACACATATACATATGTACACTTATGAAACAATTGAAAATTGTATAGAATTATTAAATAATACTATTATAATATATAAGCATAAGCCATTCTCAGTCAGGTTTTTGTCTTAAGAGCTGATTATTCAAGCATTAAGAAACTTTCTCTGAACATAATCCATCCTCAGTCAAGTTTTGTACAACAACTAACTGTGAGCTCAAATTTATGCAATGAGATATACGTTTTAGCCGACACTGGAGACCAGATTTATAACCCTTACTCTACATTCATAACCTGTACGTCACAACATGTTATTATTACATTAGGGCTTAGTCGCCAGCTCGCATGCTGACTTGGGAGCGCTGTTCAAAATAAATGTTGGGACTCAGGCACTGTGCGGCACCCTTGTTAAGGCAGAATCCTGCTGAGAAAAGACTTACGTAAGGAGGGAAAGCAGCTGGGAACACTTACAGCAAAGTGCGGAAATTAAACTTCAAAAAAACTAAGTAAAGGTTTTTCTTGTGGTTTCAATTCCACTGGTAGGATAAAGGAGGAGGTATTCCTGCTTTTGGGGTGATAGGTATTACATCTGCCAAACTCCATGTTTTCTGTTGAGTTTGAGTAAAAATAAAAACAAAAACATGTAAAACAGCTTTGGAAAGGTCAATAAAGGAGTGGTTAAAATGGCAGGAATGTGACATCATGCCCAATTATCCACTGAGAAAATCTTTAGGTTCCCAAATCAGGCTCCAATCAAATTGCTCTCATTCAGCCTTATCTGAATGGCAGGCCGCTTTGATCCCAAGTATACTTAATCGTTGTGAGACTTACAGCCCCCATCATAATGGCCTGTTGATTATGAATGGAAATTCAAACGATAGGTTTTTTCCCTTTGGTCTGTTTAACTGAATACCAGTTTTCCTGAACTATTACAGTGTTATTATTAACCCTGACCTTTCATACATCAGTGAGACAATGTGGAGTGTTCTGGTTATTTTTATGGGACAACATTTAAAGAGGTACAACTAGAAGAGTTTGAGAAGAGCCTCTAAGTTGGTATACTGTCATAAAAGAGTCTTTGTTTGTGTTTAAGCATACCACACACACATTGTTCATAAATTACAACATCCTGACAGGAGACCCACAGTAATCCATGTCTCGTTTTTGGTGGTCTACAACGTAGATGAGAGAGGTTACAAATATGCCCATCAGTTGACTTACTGTAATGAAAGTGCTTCTGGCTACACAGGCCTCTGTTACCACATTTTGAAATAAAACAATCAGTGTTCCGTTTATTAAAAAAAAACTCTGTCTGGGAAGCAACTCAGATCCTTTAAGGCTGGGTTGTGTGTTGAATGTCTTATTTGTTTCCCTTCTAAAATGCCTCCATTATTCCAAAAAATGTTTAAAAGCAAACAAACCTCCAGGAATACATTACAGTGCACAAAAGTATCACAGCATCAGAGGAAATGTAAGGCAGGGGACCAAACTCTAGCTATAATCTACAGTCTGCCTTCAATCCCATTTTTCCCATTTCTTCATGCTTGACAATGAATTCCAGATGTGAGAGTACGTTTAAGTAAAATTTGTGGGGGGCTGAAATTATTTCCTGCATGTTGTTAACCAATTATGCAGCAGGCAGTGGAAGTTGGGTGTTTGAGGAACATTTAGGGTGTTTAAGGGTGTATTAGTATACCAGTATATACATCTTTCACCACACCGACAACACCAACATTTATATGGATGTTAATCTTGTTGTTTTTGGAAAAAACACCCGCTTAAAAAGATGCTTTGATAGCCATATTTGTTCTTTGGCTTCTCCATTAATAAATTTGTTTTGATCATTATGTTGTCTTCTATTTATCTACTTCCAATTTTTTGTGCATTGTTTTGAACGTGTAATGATTTGTGATCTTGTTTGTTATGCAACTGTTTTGATCCAAAACACAATACAATAATCTGTGGTTAAAAAACTGTTTTAATAAAATTGTGCTTCAAAAATTGGGGATGTGTGTTCTAGAGAAAAAAATACTTTTACCAAACCATTGAATGTAATTAAAATCAAATGACAATCCTGTTAAAAGCAACATAAAATAGCCATAAGAAAAAAACAAATACATTTCATTCTTATTTGTTAGTACATCTTTACTCAGTGTGTTTACATGTGTGTTCATGAGTGAGGGTCAGTGTGTGTGTAGGCTGCAAAACAACCCCTGAAAATAGAGCCATGACTGAAAGAAAAACACTCTTCTCTATTTTTAATAAATCTCAAATCCTCTCAGCCTGAGGGACAAATGTAAACCAGTGCACAGTTTAACCATGATGTTGTACACAGAAACAGTCCTTATGCCTGTTCTCCACACTCTGATTTTAAGATGTTAAAATGAAGTTTGCTTGTTCCATTAATCAATATAAAGACCAATTTAAACAGAAATACAATAATTGTTTATAGTACATATCTCAATCTAATAAATGTTTTGATTGATGCAAAATGTCAATCAAAACAATATCATGTTTTATTTTTCCTTAACAAAACATCCTGTTGCAGTTGGAGAGATGTCATATTATAAATATCAGATATAATTAGTCAGATATAAATCAGTATGAAAACTGAAAGGAATCAATTGAAAAATTTGACAGTTGATAACAGCAAATTGCACATTTTAAGTGTAAGTGTTTATGTAACTATAATGTTATTAAATAAAGGTGCAACAGACAAGTATAGTATAATACCAATCCTGCTAACATGGCCTCTCTAAGCATTTTTGTTTGTCTTTATATTTTCACAGTAGCGCACATTTGATTTTTACACACATGCCTCTGGCAGCAGATGTTGGAAGAAGTGGCGAGAAGAAAAATATACCGACCGCCTGCAAACCGTCCGCAAAAGCTAAATATTGACTTAGTGACCTGTAATCAGATTCATACACATGACAGAATGGAAATAAACACCAACACGTGCACTTGCCTCTAACTGCCGACAGACCACAACAGAGTAGCACTGCATGCTGGGAGGCTGTCTGTAAAGTTAAACTGGTAAGGACGCTCTTTGAGGTATTGGGTGCACAGGACTGGGAGTTAAATGATTCTAATTATTGCTTGTACTGTATATATGCATCATTGTATGTCAAGTATTGTCAAAATGTACACTTATCAGTTTGTGTTTACTGAAAATCAAACATATGAACAAGTTACCATTACAGTCTATCTGTTGGGCTACAGAATCAGTCAAACATGCGTTAAATTATTTCTCTGCTACATATAAGCAACACAATATTTGAGTGTTTTGCATGTTATCCATATTTCATGTGCTTTGCTGTTTATTTGCGAAATATTACAGCATATTAAATGTAATTTCACTGAACTTTTAAACAGTCAGTCTGGCAAAGAGACAGAGTGTATTCATGTCTGAAATCTGCATGATTGTAATGATAAAAAACATTCATTATTGAATGCATGTGCACAGCTGACGTCAGAACAAATTTTTATGCTGACACTTGAACAGGAACACAATAAAGGAAATGTTTTGCAGGTATATATTAGGATATAAAAGTATCATAATATTTCCATTGAGAAAATAACAGCATAAGGGTGAACATTTAGAAAGATATCTATTACCTAATAAAGGTGTAAGTTAATGGTACTTACATTTGCTGCTAATGATTATGCCTTCAACCAAACAATTTACCCTGACGCACCACCAGAGAATTAGCCAAATTTAATTTTTAACCCAGATGTTTATGTATTGTTATTTGATCCTCTGCACTTCTCCATCTGTTCCTAATTCATTTTCCTCTGTGTCTCATATGATTGTATACCCGCATCGCTGGCGTCCAAGGCCTTTAATCGTGTGCCAAAACACTGTGCGAAAATTGTTTATCCAGATAATTTTTTTTGAATTACAGTGTCTCCAAATACTGGCAAGAATTTGCTCTGTGTTAAAGCCAACAGATGCTCAGTATGTGTAGATGAGTGACGTCAGGGTTTTTGAAGTGCATTCAAAAGTGTGCATGATTTTAAATGCAACAGGAATCCTAAATGGACTTAGCAGGGAGAAAGACTGATCACATGACACAACTAAACCATTAACAGTTTGTCTTGTAACAAATGTGTTACTGATTTTGTATAATTCAAAGCAGTTGGAGCAGTCACACCATTTGTTCTGCCTCTCACACACATTCACATACAGTACACTCAAACGCTTTCCTTACTGAAAAGGAAGATAAATTAAAGATAAATTGTTTACAAACAACTCGTTGCCTCAGAGCTGTGGGTGCCTGAGCTGATTGCAGCAGGACAATGAGATTTCTTCAACAGGCCAGCTTTAATGATCCATTTGCCCCGCATCCTAGCTAGCACGTTTTGGCATGACTTCATACGAGAGCTGAGATAGCATGCTGCTATCATTAAGCAACACAATCACAACTGTGTGAGTCCAGACTGTTTTGAAGCTAACTGGAAGAGCATTGAGGCTTATCAAGTCTTTGTTTTGTAGCTAATTACTGGCCTTTTGGGCTTGTGACCTTAAGTTACTGGACTCGTTTTTATGAAAGAAAAGTGAGGCAAATTGTAAAGTATAAAATCAGCTTAAATGCAAAAGGTGCAGTAGTTCTTATGCACATTCACTCTTTAATTATTATTTAATGTGTTAAATGAGCCAGTTAGCTTTAAGAACATGTTAACTGCTTAGGAAGCTTAGATGCTGTGTGGCATACCCACATAATTGCTACATTCATATTTTGTTACAGTGCCCTACAGTTATTCAATCTGCAATAATAACACGTTTTGATGTGTGTGAGCCTGGTCATATTTGAGAGAAGAAAAAACACTAAAGACTCTTGTGCAACCACAAAATTGCTTAGAAATAACAAATTGACACCTGGTAAATGATCTAAGTTGAGATGCTTAAGGGCTTATGTAACTTCATTTGAAATGTTTATGTATGTAATACATTCATTATGTTCTGTTGGCTTGTTCAGTGCTTGAGTGCAAAAGCACATTACAAATGACTTAATGTATGTAAAAATGGTAACTGATATGCAACACACCAATGTCTGTTTCTCATTCAAAGGTTAGGCTTGATTCTTTCATTCCCTATGTTCCCTAAGGAGACAAAAGCAACATATGCTGGCAAATCAGAATGTGTGTATAGGTTTAAATGTTTCTCTACAAAAGGCCAAACTTATGTGGTGCTATTGAAGATTGCCATCAAGATTTTCTTCAAACATTCTCTAATCATGTTGGCGAAAATGGAGTGTTGAGAAATCATGTTAGAAAAAATGGAGTGAAAACCAAATGCAAAAACAGTCCTATTCTCAATTCAACTTTCACTTAAAGTGTTATGTTAATAAAATAACTTCAACAGTAAATTTGTTCAAAAGTCCACTGTTCAATAGTTATCTGTACCTCATTCCAGTTATATAGTAGTATATCAAGTCATTTTCTTTATAATTATCATTTGTAAGTCGCTTTGGATAAAAGCATCTGCTAAATACCTAAATGTAAATTATCTATAGCAATAATAGATAACAGATTTTACAGAATAGAAACAGATAACTGAAATTGTCTCATAGGCCTGTCAAGTCTGTTAGCATAAATAGCTCAGTGTTGCAAAAATAATAATAGGTAACCATTATTTCCTTTCCAGGCTCCATTTATTGGACACTAGAGTCAGGTCTGTCAGGTAGTACGTGAGGCCTCATTCTGAGGGATTTCTGCTGTTCAGGGAAAAGAGGACCTAACAATGACACAGTCAACCTTCATTCAGTGGCTTTCTCACTGTATACCCATTGGTTATAGTTATATATAATTAAGTTTGAATTCTGGTCCATGGGAATGTTTGTTTTTTTCAATCTAGTTTCAGTTTTAAGTCAAACATGTTTTGATCCATGAACAGTGTCTCATTATCAACACTCACATTCACTCTGAACCAACACAATGTCTTTCTGAGTATCATGTGAAGGTCTCTTGGTTTTGGAGAATATAATCTAAATTTAATACTGTTACTTGACTTTGCCTAATTACAGTGGCATCTTAATCATGTGTTTGTGTATATTTCAGAACAGAGCTCAAATGACAACAGAAACCCATTCATGAAATTCCCTATTCACTGAACACTGAACAACAAACTCCATAGATCTAAAGATCTTCTGATGTGCCTGTGTCACACATTTGCACAATGAAACAACGGTGGCTATAAACAAATCATTCTTTGTAATGCAGTGTGAAGTAAAGCACCAGTACACCTTCTAAACGTTTTCTGGAATGGAATAACTTGAATGCTATGTCAGATGCCTTTAAAATGCTTTTAACTCACAGACAAGTGAACTTAATTTTTGATTAATGTAAGCGATTTTAAGATGTTAATATTCTATAAAAAATATGTTGCTTTAAATTTTAAACACTCATTTAAATATTATTGCTGTACTTAGAAAGTATTCTACAGAACTTAAACAAAGAGATGCATTGATAACAAATACATCTCAATTTTGTTATATTTGTGACAATTTTATTGACCTGTTGTCCTTTGACACAACTGGCTGTATATTTCTCTGTAAATTTCTCAGTTCTCAGTTCATGTCTTATAAATAAGCAGCAAGAACACACAGTATTTCTGTTCTTCTGTTTATGTCCCCAGATTCCCACAAAATCCACTGAGTGCTGGGGCACTTGACATGAGGCATTTTGAGGCATTCACATGTGAACTGCAGTGTTTTCCTACTCTGTACTCGCTAAACCCCACACCAGCCTAATATGCCATGAAGGAAAATAAAATTGTACTCCTAGTAAATATTTCATGGAGAGTAAGAATATTTTTATAGCCACTTAAAAACCTTCATTACAAAAAATAAATTATACATTTCAACCATTAATGGTCAGGAAAAGACTCAGTTCTGTGAACATGTTAACCTACCAGCTTTAAAAAAATAAGAATTTTAGAAAAAAATGTAAATAGAAGATTTTAATCTAATAAAAAAAAATCTAGATTTTGCATGAGATTTTTGCAACCTTTGCCTCAAAACCTGAGATACAGCTTATATGAAAACTGAACAAAAGAGAAAAGGAACAATACATTTAAATAAATGCAATAGCTAAAAAAAATTAAAACAAAAATACAAAATTACAAAATATTTTACATTTAAAAATGATGGACACAAGAGTTGCTAAGAGTAACACAATTAGGAGAGAAATATGACAAAGTCTACCATATGAAATGGTAGATAAAGTAAAACGTTAAAATTATTTTTAAAAAAATTAAAATTATGCAATAGAGAAAAAGAGAGAGAGAGAGAGAGAGAGAGAGATCTGTTTCACTCAGAGTCAGATCTGAGACTGCCTCTGATGATTCACACCTGTGTGGAGGAAGGACAACCAAGCCCCCATATGGAAGACAAGCTGATAGCAAAACATGCTGGTCTGTCTGTCTGTCAAATCCAGTGGTGTAATTTAGTTTGTTGCAGTTAGTATGCTGTGATTTCCCCTCCTAGCCTCATACCCACCTGTTCCAGAGTAACACTGCAGTGTCACCTGAAGTGGCAATACTGTAGCTTCAGGCGCAGGTCAGAGTTTGTTTTTGTTTTATATCTTTCTTAGTGATTCACACTTGGTTTTGATTTACATTATTTTAAACTTGGGCTTAAAATGACCACCAAGCAAGTTGTTTCATGTTATGTGATGTCAAATACAGACCACGAAACGCCCAGTGGTTAGCCCAAAAATTTGTGGTTTACAACAAACACAGGGTGAATTTATATACAAAAGTGTATGAATAAAGGTTCTGTCACAAAATGATGTTTCTAAGTGGGTACACTGAAATTCTTGACTCTTCCTTGTGGGTATACAGCGTATGCCTGTGTATCACATAGACTACACCACAGGTCAAATCTGTGTAAGATGGTGTACAGGCCTGTCTCTACAAGTTCCCCTCTCTCTCTCCCTTGCCTTCATAGCTGGCTTTCCAAACAGGAAATCCAAATGACAGAAATGCATACTGAGATGATGTGGCTGATTCTCACAGGATCAATCCCAAATCATGGTCTAACTCCTGCTTTAATCTCATGTTGCACTTTAGATTTGATTTAAGATTATAGCACAGTAACAGACGTGCCATCTCGCCACTCATATGGCTAAACTGAGATCATAGAGAGATCATTATCGAACAGTCTAGACTTCAGTAACAAGGCTACTCAACATCTGCAAACAGGCCTTAAATAGTAAATGGTTTTGCATTTAGCCCTAGATATAGCACGACAGATCATTCCTGTGTGGCTTAAACCAAATTGTTCCCATGCAGGAAGCTTGGAGATATAAGTTATGTCAGGAACGCAGATGATGGCAAACGAATAAACAAACAAATAGCAAGCAATTACTTTCAGAAGTTGTTGCGTCATTAACATCTCCTGCATGAGTCGTTTGATTGGACTCAGACATGGAAAAGTGTGTGTGGAGGAAGAGGAGGGTGGGGAGAGGAAGCGAAAGAGACGTGAGTGTGTGTTCTGAGCCTCATTAATATATCAAATGCAGGGAAAATATTGTCACGGTGAGGACGGAAAAATGAGGTGTTAGAACAGCTGAGATGTTAAGAGGCTGTTTGGAATTAACAAAGTTGCCAATGTGTGTTTCTGCCTAGTCTAGAATACGGAAAGCATATGGAATTATCATTATATTGTATATTATATATACAATAATTTGCTTCAAACAAACTTTAATTTTACTCCCAGAGAACACAAAATAACAACACCAGTCAAAAATCTTATTAGACTTGTGGACAAAATAATTGTATTATTTTTTTTGTATTGTGACAAATAACAAATTATGCCTACGTCAATGGAATAATGAATTATTTGACAAAAATAATTTGGACTGGATAGAGAAAAGCAGCCAACAAGTATTGAGTCCCTCAATACTGTTAAATATGAATCGAGAGCTTGTACTTCCAAGCTAATTTGTATATTTTTTTTCATTAATAATTTATTTACCACATTTTAGTCACTGCATAACCCCTAAACTTTTATAGTTTTGACTTTACTAAGTCAAAGAAGAGGAAAATTGTTGTTGAGTGTAAGCTAACTATGCTTGTAAACAGAGACTTCAGTAGAGATACACAGCTGTCCAAGCCAAACTGTGGTAAAGGGTACAGGTTAGATTATTCCAGGCTTTTGGCCTCTTTGAAGTTGTGTCATTTAGAGTGTGAATAAATCCCTCCTCCACACCATTATCACACCAGCCGACTTCAAACCCTTTATGGCTTGCTATCTGTTCTCTCTTCCTGTGATGTCACCGTTGAAGATTTACTGGAAGTATCATTTATGCTTGTTTGTTGTTGTGGTTCAGCTATAATCAAACACATGCACTTAGTAACAGTCAGAATGTTTTTGTTTGTTTGTTTGTTTGTTTTGCTCTCTGTGCAATTTATTTATGCTGAAAGTCGCTTTAAAAAATAATATTTATAACTTGACTTCACCCAGCGTTAGATGAAGTAAATAAATTATAATAGAGAAGTATTGCGGTCAGCTCTCCTACAGTTAAATGCAGAACGGTCGTATACGAGAAGAAGGGCGACCTCTTCTGGCCATCAATGAACAAACGCTCCGAAGACCTGTAACTTTAGGGACTTTTAAATTTTCTTAAAAACCTCCCTGTATGTGTGCAAAAAGTTGCTTTACATCAATTATATAAATATTCAACTTTATATAAATTTAAACTTTATAAAGTTCAACTTTATGTTTATGAAATATTCCAACAGTTGACAACTTCATATCATGTAATTTTGTACTGTAATATTAGTAAAGTTTACCTTACATTCTCTCATAGATGAGGGATCAAAAAACAAAATTACATATGTTGTAAAGCTTTAGAGGGAAACTGTTGTATTTTGATTAAATATTAAATTCTATAAATTGTACATTTAGCATAAAAACATATGCTATTGTTCTAAACAATTAATAATTACACTTTAGCATTAGCTGTTAGCGTGTGCGTTTGGATATGAAGTAATATGTTTTGCATATATAGTGGACTTCTCTTGCTTACTACTTGTGCATTCAGTTGTGTGTTGAGTATGATT